>VZRW01005737.1:1454516-1491092 GCA_013398125.1 Aegotheles bennettii | reverse complement strand
CACAACAATGCCACAGCCCTCCCCCGCCCCCAGAAAAACCCATGAAAAAGCCCAACCTGAGTCCCACTTGCCCATAAACAGCAGAGCATAGCTCCAAACACCCCCACCGTCAGCACAGACCGAGCGTTTGCTGTCATCTTCTGCATTAGCATTTCTGTTAACCCTTTTGTAAGATCATTTGACTCCGTTTCAAAATTCCTCGTTCTGAAAAACACTTGCTAAATATTGGCCCTGACTGCTAGGAGAAGTGATAGCTTGGTAGTTGTAACCCACAAGATATATTTAGCTTCACAAACTCATCATCAATGGATTTTGAAAGCGTTGTAGCCAACAGACTGGAAACCACATGCAATACAAACACATAATAGAACTTTTAATGTGCAAAGAGACTAAACAAAAAGATCCTTGACCTTCTTGCTTTCCCTTGCATACCATTATCCCCAGTGAGACAGCAAATGGAATGACGTGGAGAGCAACAGCTACCATCGAGCAACTTTGGAAGCCAATTTCTACAGTAGTTAAGCAGTTAATGGCGTTAATCAGAAAGATAACTTATTAAATTGTACATTTATGCAAATAGCATTTTGGCATATCACATGGAGACCTGAGTAGCAGAGCTCGCCAGGAAAAGGTCCCAACATCTTTTAAATACCATGTAACATAGTGTCTGCGATGGCTGGCACATCAGACAAACCACACTTAAATAGAAAGCTGTAGTCACAAATTAATCTCCATCATCCCAAATAGATTAATGAACAAATTGTTTCATTCCTAACCTTTATGAAGCAGGGATTAATCTCTGCAGCTAAATCCAATCTCTGCCTTTATCTTTCTATCAAGAAATTGACATTTCTTATGGACCTTCCTAAAACAGGCAACATTTGCTGAACAAAGAAAATAGCAGCTATCCCTAACTCTCCTCTCCAAGCTACAGTAGCTAGGGTATCTATAGCACAGAAATGTAAAGCAACAGAGTAGTTTGTGACTATGGCATGAAAGGACATTGTCTGCATGTGAGGAGATGAATAAGGAAAACTGCAGTTTAGGGTAGGCAGAACTTCCAGCAATCTTAGTTTCACAAAGCCCGTGTGAAACACGCACCGTTTTCCAAAAGAAATATCTGGCAACTTTTTGGCTCTGGTCACATTTAAACTCAAGGAGGATGGAAGAAGTAGGGAATTGGATAAACAGCTATGAATTGCACTTCTAATTGCTTTCAAGATGCAAAAAAGAATGTCAAAATGGGCTTACACACATCGCTTTCCCCTTTGTTGGTGCTGTTGTTAAATAGAATTAAATTCTGCACAGAATTTTACCCTTTCATTGAGTTCACTCTCTGTCTTCAGGAGAATGAGGTGGGAACAACTTACTGCAAGATATTGTGCAAAATGAGTTGTTCACCTACTGAAATTGTACCTCTACTTTGAAAATCAATAATATTGCTTATACACAAGCCCTAACTGCTGGTTTATTGATGTATATGTAAATATATGTGTATCTGGGTACCTTTGCAAAGCCTGCAACACAGAATGTTAAAATATCTCTGGAAAAAATAATTGGTCTTTTTTCTCCCCTTTGGGTACAAATTTCTGTTTTTAAATGAATGTGCAGGTTTCCTGTTGCTACATGAAGCCTTCATTTCAAAATACCGTCACTGGCTAATTCTAGGTTTAATTAAAACAGAATGTTTTATATGACAAACACTTCTTTTCTTTTTTCTTTTTTCTTTTTTTTTCTTTTTTTTTTTACAGCATATATCTTCCGTACTGTAATGTGCTTGCTGGCTATTAGGAGAAGAAGGACTTTAAATTATTTCATTAAAAAAAAAAGTTTTACAGCAACTCTCTTTATGGAGTCAACTTATGCAAGCACCGAAGCCTTTCCAGAGAAAACAGGATTCTCCCCACCTCCCTCTGGCTTTTCTCCCTACTGAATGCCACGGCCTTCACTCAACCAAAGGAAATGAAAGACAGACTGAGACAACAGCATCACGTGGGTGAAGGTCAGATTGATTTTCAGCTGTGTGATGCTGTTTTATCACCCTCAGGACAAAAGTTAAGCCTTTCATTTTTTTCATGTCTGCTTTAACAGAGCAACTTGTTTTTTCCTGAAATTTTGGTTGGGCTCCATACCACCAGAATTATCAAGGATGGCCTAATTTAAAACATTTGTGGAGATCTTCCTCCTCCGAGTAAAATCCAGAGCAGCCCACACACCACAACATTTCTACCCATGAGTTTCCTCTATTCCCTATGTACAAATAGTGGCTCCTTGAAACTACTGAGGTTTCTGCAGTGACATTTGCTGACAGCAAAAGAAGACGGGGATGCAACTGCTGGCTGTTCAGCAATGATCCTAGGCATGGGGAGAGGCACATTTGATATCTCAAAAGGGGCAAGTTCACAAATTGTTTTTTCTGCCCATCCTCCTTCCCTCCCTCCCTCTCCCCACTGCCTGGAGTGGCCAAGCTCTCCGAGAGCTGAGCCTCCCGCCTGTCACTGGGTGATCCGGACGTGCACGGCCAATTACTGGAGCAGCCACTGGAAAAGCAGACAGTTTTGCTAACTCAGATTGCACTTTTCCCAATGCCAATACCACTTGCAAAATCACTCCTTCCACTTGCTGTAAGGATCACCTCTTCTCATTTCTCTTTTAATTAAGACTGATGCTCCCCCAAAGTAATGATGTTATTTTCAATACAGCAAATGTTAGCTAGTCAGGCCTTCAAAACTGAACTAACATAAAATGACCCATTCTGTACACCACAGAGATATGTATGTAAACCCAGTTATCAAGAGAAAGAGCATCTTCCCTCCTGATGTTTGCATTTCCAGCGTTTAAACTGGCAGCCAGAAAACTCAGTATTCTCTCATTTAGGCTGAGACAAGAAAATCCCATTCACTTTCACTTTCATTTTCTTTTGTTTTAAATTTTGGGCTAAATTTGTCTTATTCGTGTGAGGAATGCAAAAGCGTAGTTACTACCTCCTAGAGACCATCTCTCCTCCATAAAAAGCAAGGAACATTGTCTGCTTTATTTATATGTACCAGAGACTCTGGTGAAATCAAACCCAGTTACAGGGGATACCATTGAAACACCTAAAGGAATAAAAGTCCTACATGAAACAGCTCTTGTAGAACAAACCATGGCAAGTGTCTGAAAGAGAGAAAGGAATAGCAAAGGGCTGTAAGGTGAGATCAAGCAGCGACCCAGGTTGGATCTGGATGCGGTCTGAATGCAAATGGAATAATTTGCTAGGTTTTGTGAACAAAGATTTGACTAACACACACCTTTGGCTCATCTGAACCTGGCTGTGACTGCCTCCCAAACAGCACAAGGAGCAGCCTGATTTCTAGCAGGCACCTCAAGGAGATCTGCAGATGCTGGTCCCTGTGAGATGGTTCCAAGGAAGGCTCTGCATGCACTTGGAGCCCCAGGGAAGAGCCCGCTCTGGGACAATGGACAAAAGAGCAACTGCAGCTGAGAGTAAAGGAGAAACCAGTAACACAGTAAGGTGTAACTTAAATGTAAAAACTGTGAAGTGACTCAGTTACATGCCGGGCTGTGAAAGGGCAAATGCCACCACAGCATCAGGGAGAAGACTGCCGTGAGCACGATGCAAAATGGTGGCAGTCAGAAAGGAACAAGCAAGGAAACAGCCTTTGAGGAGGGAGTCCACAGGGACACCAGCACAGACAGCGGGCACTGGGAAGGGAAGGGAGTGGACATCCCAAGGAGACAGCCAGAAGAGCTCACAAAAGCAGAATCCCATACGATGAAGAGACAGACCACAAGCTGGTATCGTTGGAAATGTTAAAAAACTGTCCCAGAGGCATGCTGAATTTTTGGCTGATCTTGGCTTGGTTGGTGGCTGTGGTTTATTGATGCAAACTAAACAATGCAATTCAAATCTGCTTAGACTACTCTTGGAGTCCAGTAAATCACCTGCATTCAGCTTAGCTCAGAGAAAATGAACACAGGTGTATATATTTATATTTCTGCAGGCTGCAAGGTCATAAAGGGAATTTATTTTACTTCTGTCTTTACAAATTTTCTAATGAATAATTAGTAGATGTAGATTTCTAAAATGACCATTTAATATAAATTATATCAAATCTCATTTATTTTAAGAGATATCATTAAGTACAAAGTCTGCATGAGTGAACTGAGTTCACTGTAGAGGAAATGATTGGGAATTACGTTCAAAAATCTATTCAAATGTTTAATGTAACAGATTCCCTGGAGAAGAGAGAAGTGATGGGCTTCTTCAGCCTTTCCTTATGTCCTCCTCAGCAAGGCTAACAGTAATTGAGTAGCAACATAAAGAGGAACCAGAAAGTCTTTCACCATTGTGCTGAGAAAGATTTTCAAGGAAGCCTAAAGAAGAGATGGACCCACATACCAAAAAAAATGGTGGCTTCAAGAGGAAGCTCACCCCCGTGGTTACAGGTGTCACCAGCAACAAAACCCACCTGGCTCAGAAACCTTGTCTCTTCCACTAATTCCATGCATGTCATTAGGCAAATCAGTGGAGCCACAGTTACATTAATTTTCATCCAAAATAACTCGGACTGTTAAGGGGGAAGGTGTTGAATCCTCTCCTAAACTCTGACCTCTCATCACCCTCATGTTGACATAAGGCTTGTGCAGCTCCATAGGGCACCAGGTCCAGGAGCTGCACAGACTAAAAATTAATCCTTTCAATTGTCAGCAGTGTCAGCTCCCAAAGACAACACAAACCTTGTACCAGCATAGGATAGGAGATGGAAGGAAAGCCCTTTCCAGTAATAGTCAAAACTAAAGGCAAATTAGAGTCACTTAATTCCATCATGATAAAAATAAAAATAATACTTCCTTGTGTCAGAAAGGAGTTGCTGGTCTAAATGTTTAAAGATTACGAAGTGCTCAAATGCCTTAGGAACTACTTAACATGAACAGACCAAGTGCCTTGAAAACCTCAAATCAGTTTTTTCAATAATTAAGACAAAGAAAGCTGGTTGTAATAAGCAAGAAGTTTGAATAACATTACCTATACTTAATACACATTATTCAACTTAAATTTCTACTGAATATATTTTCAACAATATTGAATTGAATATGAAATTGTGAAATCTATTTTTAAATTCACCTTACTATTAGAAACACCTATTGAAATTACTGAATTGAAACAGCATTCAAAAGGTACATACTTGTTGTCAAAGCTTTAAAGAAAGTCAGAAGCAGCTTAGACCTCTGGTGGAGGTCTTCTGATGTGCAAACCCAGCAACAAGAGCAACAGCCTCTCCAGCAGGTGCAGGGAAAATATTTCCCTTATTCAATTTATTTGACTGGTTTAGTCCAATAATGAGTTTGTTCAGAAGAGAGAAACTATTTGGCAAATGATCACCAATTTGCTTCTTGCCAGCCCACAGTAAAAAAAGGCAGAAGAGCCTTATGGAGAACGCAGGCACCTGGTTGAGGCTGTGCACGAGAGCCCACGTACCTTGGTGGATCCATCCTGCTTGCAAAGGACCGCCACAGCGCACGGGTGCAGGCTGCTGACAGGCACAGAGGACACCACACCGCCCTCCCCTGAGTCAGCACTTGAGCAGGCTGAGCCCTGGGCTCCTGGATCCAGAGGCCATGCAGAGATGCTCCAGCGAGCGCTCCCAAAGCCAGCCAGCTGAGGAGGACCAACCCATGCTGGCACGTTTCCCTAAAGCCAGCCGGCACCAGGGGGTGGAGGCTGCTTTCTGGCTTCCCCAAGCCTGGAGCACAGTTAATAACATGCCAGCTGTATCTGCAGACAAGCCAAGTTTAATGAGGCTACAACAAAAGCATTCAAATATACACTACAGAACTTCTGTGGGGATTTTTTTTCGAGAGCTTGTTTTAAGAAAATGAAAAATAGGAATTCTTGACAATGTTTGTACACACACTTCCTTTATTTTTAATTGATGTTTTAAAAAAACATATTCTACACATTCAAAGAAATCAACACTAGAAAGACTTCATCCCACTACTTCCAACAGCAAAATTACATTGTGTGGTGAATGCTTGAAATGCACTGCTGGTTGCTTTTTTCTTAATAAACATTGAAGTCTTAATTGTTTTTCCCCTAGACAGATCCCACCTTTCCGTCTGCCAGGTCTTTGCACCGGAGCAAGTACTATCCCTCACCTCCTGCTTGGGAACCAGGACAGACACACAATCGTGACCACATCTCTAGCACTGGTGATGAAGACCCTTAGCCACTCGCTGTCCTATCAGCCATGCTTTACCATGTACCTCAGTCTCTTACTCTGGGTCAAGATACAGTAAGAGGACTGCAAATATGGACTTGGAAACCAGCAGAGGGGGCAGCAGAAGGAGTCTGCTCAGGCATGAGTGGGTAGAGAATTTGGAAGAGGGGCAATCACTCATTGTCTCCTCCACCAGAAGAACCAGAGAGTATCAAATGAAAACAGATGACAAAGCTGAAGTGAACAAAAGGGGAACTCTGGGTTTCCACCATGGGAAATGCCAAATGCATTCCTCGCTTCAAGAAGAAACTTCAAAATGGAAATTCATGAAGAAGCTTATCTGAGGAATTTTAATGAAAAGCACCAAGAAGTGCCCAGATTTTGGTTTGCTGACAGCTAGTAGAATATTCTAGGAGAACAGCACTATGGGACCATGTGGCTGGCTCAGTACAGCCATCCTTATATGAAGACTACTTGACCCATGGTCTGCTAAGGGATAGGGGAAGAAATCAGGAAAAAAGGCAGACTTTGACTGCACCTTGTGTTCACTGCTCACGCAAGCAGTGTGAAGATCCTGACTGCTCTGAATCCACCAAGCTTGTTGATCTGGCCAACGTGGCTTTGTCCCTCCAGAACCCACAGGAAGGCGATGCACGCCTTTCAGCAGTGCTCTGGCCACAAACAATCTACGCTCTCGTCCGTCTGAGACAGGACAACCCCAGCACATCCTCCACTGAGCTCTCTAAGGCATTATTAAAGGCCAGTTTATAACAAGCACACATCTGTTGCAGTCTCCAGGCTATCCTCACTGCATTTCTGAATCGAGTTTCACATATTGAATTTTGTCTACAACCCCTGAATGCTGGGACCTGCTTATGGCAGCAGTGATCGTCCCTCCTGCGGGCACAGCTGCCCTTGCAGCACTCGGTGAGCTCCAGCCCAGGAAGGAGCCTTCCCACTGCAATTCCTCCCTCCTCTTTTCCAAAAACATTTATTGTTTACTTAGATTTCTATAATGTTGTGAAACAAACCTGCCCTACGCAGACCCACACAATATTCCCTCTGCTGTATCATGGCAATGGATTATCCTTTGCAAACAGAAATCTGAAGCAGGGGGAGAGGGGAGGTGGAGCTCAGGCACCCAGTGTGCTCCAGAAGAGTGAGCCCTGGGGCAGTGCAGGGGGCAGCTGGATTGGCTCCAGCTCCCGAATGTAGGTCCTGCTCTCACAGCTGGCACCCAGCTGGAACTTTCACTCCGCAGTATTTGGGGTGCTTCGGTCTTTGTTCATTTCCCCATTTCTGCTGCAGCAACATCTCGGGAGGCCGGAGTGGCTTTTCACACAGCCAAGTGCCAAACTGATCAAGACTTCAAGAGGACATGTGCTTTCTTTAAAGAGGCTTCTTTAAAATGTGCACTCTCTTTCTCTTCTATCTATTTTCATGGATACCTGTGCTTATTTTGCAGACTACTTTTTGAACTAGATAAAAGTAGATAAAAGAACTCAATTAAAGTAGCAAGAATGAAACAGTCCCTTGCCAATTACGAGCACGCCAACGTTGTCAGCCTCAGCTCCTCGCTGGGCCATACATTTAAAAGTGACAGAGAAAACGTTTTTCCTGTGTGAAAAACACATACTGCTTGAGGAAAGACATCCTCATGGCTAAGAAATGTTTGTGCAGCCTCAGAACGCACAGCCTGGCCGGCCGTGAGGACTGCTGGCTACGCGGGGGCTGAGGAAGGGGTAGAGACAGCTCATTACCTCCCCTCCTACCAGGGGTTTTGGTTATGTGCAACCAAAGCGCCCGCAGCCGTGCTGGCAGCGCTCCTATCTGCACACACAGTGCCTGGTGCTGCCTCCCTCGCCACCGTCCCGGGGGGACCCGGCACAAAGGTGGCCGTGGCGATTCGCAGGGCTGTGCCTGGTGCCCTGGCAGGCTCTTATCGGCGAGCACAGCGCCCGGCTCCCTGCGCCTGGGGACCTGCGCGGGCTCACGCCGTGCCCCCGCTGCGCGATGCTCTGCGCGAGGCCACAAAGCAAACCCCGAGCTGGGTGTTTATGGCAAGCAAGCACTGTTTGAAATTCACATCACCCCCACCACAGATCCTCCCAGGCACCAGCACGCCTGCAGCATCCACGAGACAGCCCAAGAAATCGCTGAGGCTCAGCCCCAGCCAACACCGCCCCACGCCAAAGGGCCGAGCGCAGATCACACCTACCTTCACCTGCAGGATGACCCTCCAATCTGCTGGATAAGCAACACTGTTAGGGAGCATAACACGTTGCACAACTTTCACAAACGTATGCAATACATCAGCCACTACACTACAAGCACCTTCGCAGGCAGCCCCCACTCATGCCAAGCACCCTGCGTGGGTGCGGAGCCAGCGCTGGCGGCTCAGGAAACATTGCAGAGGATGCACTGCAAAGCCCTGTGTTGGCAAGGTTACCATAGGCCTTGTTTGTCATTAAATTTGCAACTGTGCTTCTGTTTGACTTCAGATCCAAATTCAGCTACGGGAATATGCTTTGTGGTCTACATGATAAATACTTATTTCACTGAGCACCTGCACAGAAAGCCAGGCAGCCCAGCACCTTAGCAGCACACTGATTTTCTGGTACGTGGAGGCAGAAGTCCTGGAAGGAGCCTCCTCACAGGCTGGCTGGGGACCTCCAGGTAAACTGTGTGGTGACAGCAGTCAGGGGAGCGGGACCCCAGACCATCCAGCTGAGCGTACCCCTACAATAATCTGGGGTACCAGAGCTCTCAGCACCAACAGGCACAAGCACTGGCCACAGGGAGATGTGCAAAGCACCCGGGCACCATGGCCAAGGTGCCTGCCTGAGCCCTCAGGAGCCCTGCTGCCCCTACACCTGGGCGGGGGACAACTGGGACAAACTAAGGACAGCAGCCTGTGCTTGGAACCCTCCAAGTGATTGACAATAAAAACACTGCCTCGGTGCCCATTTTCAGATCTAGACAGCAAGGACTAAGGACTCCAGGGAGAATCCATGTTTTTACAGTTTGTGATATTACTGAGCTTTCCTGGTGCCAATTTTAAAATACTGCTACGACCTCTGGAAAGAAGGAAAACTGCATTTCAGCATGACAATGTAGAAAAGAACAAAAAAAAAAAGGAAACTTGTTATTTTTTTTAGCTTGAAACACTAGTCAGGTTAAGAGAAAGCAGCAGAATTCTGGCAAGGACAAGAGCACTCAGACCGAGCCACAACACAGTGATTAGGGCCAGTAGGTCATTAGAGCCACAGCTGTATAAACTAGGTGTATAATTAAGGTTCCACACTGCTTTTTCACAACTGTATTTCAGTTTCTTTTGTGGAGGATGATCAGTAATTTGTTACTTTAAAGAAGTAACAAGAGCAGCAGCAAAAAGACAGAAAATCTCTGGCTTGCCAATCGGGTGCAACAAAAGATTTCCATTTTGGGGAGGGCTAATTTTGGAAATACATGTAAGAAGTCTCTCTTTGTCAGTGGGAAGCACAAAGTGCCATCTGACAAAAAAATTCATGAGACGTCATTTGTTGACAAGCTGCCATGTATGGTTTCTGGATAAGCATCCTGCACATACAGTTGCGTGGCAATTACAATGCTTGTAGCAGGTGAAATACAAGAAAATGCAAAATTATACACTAGCATGAAACAGTTATAATACCTTATTTCAAATGTAAGCCTAGTGTACAAGTTACAGGGCATTTAAAAGGAGCAACTGCAAGACTTTAATTATAAACTAGTTCCTACCGTACAGTAGTTTAGAAAAATCAGCTGCTTCCAAGCTGGCAATATCCATATATAGCTCTGCTGCTGTTTGAAACAGACAACCTGTAAAGTTATCAACAACAGAAGAGGACCTCATGAAATGCTCAGAGACCCCATAGTAACCTACTTTTGTCCACTTCATTGATGCACTTATTTGCTTTAAAACACTCTACATTCAGTTGAGAAACTGAAGAAAAAAGTTTACATGGAGATATTCTGACCCATGGAGGAAAGGGGTGATATTGGGTGGAGGAAGCAAAAACAACACAATAAAATACTAGAGCTAAACCCAGGCTAACCCAGGTGGATTAAAACACACAAGCAAAATGACAAATCTCGTGGCTTTTTAGCCACTTTTCATCGGACAACAAACAACGCGGCATCAGCCACCAGACAGTTACATATTGCAGAATAGTTGCTTGATTTATGCAGCCCCGGTGCTGGCTGGGGGACACAGTAATTAGTAAACCCACGTGCAAGTCTTTACTCTTGCCACTAATGCTATAAGATATCATCATGATGTAACACCTACACTGTAACAGCAGTGTGCAAAAAAATGTATAAAAAAGACTGCATATGATGCCAATGGCAATTTCTTAGTCTTCTCTAGTTATGGGGACATGGCATACCAGTGAGTTTTCAATTAATTTCAAAAGCTTAACACATCCAGCATATAGACTGGGTGTGTTTGGTTATTCTTGGAGTATTTTTCAAGATGCTTGCCAGTTGTTTAAGGCACTATTTCCAGGACTGCTGCAGGAGAGCTCATTTGGGGGGGGCAAGTGGGGAGGCAAGGGAAGACATGAGCCAGTAAGGAAATGTGATGTTCTTTCAGTACAAGTTGCCCCCATTTAGACCCTTTTCAGATCCCCATAGAGACTGGAAACCTACAACCTGCAATCACAGACATCAGTCATGAGCAAAAGGTGTAAAAACCACCTAATTCTGTCAGAAGGAGAACATCTCTACTACACTGACATCAAAAGGAACGCCACGCGCTTGTGCTACCGGAGATGTCTAGGTTTCAGCAGTGTTTTGTCCTTAAAGAAACAAGTCTGAAATACATGAAAAGGCAAGGAGGGAAACGGCTGTTTGTTACCTCCTTACGTGTCAAAGCAGCTGTGTTCAAACTGTATTATAACTATCAGCGCGCCGTAATGAATTTCTAAGGGATTCCAGTGGAATAGATGGTTTATCCTATCCTTTGGAGTGATCTCTTGTAATCCTGCAACACTCCTGAGCTACAATACCTTCCTAACTTCAGTATCCCAGAGGAAGTCATTAGTTATGTTGTGTTATCATCCTGGTGATATTATCACTACAAATATTACCTGTATTGATCTGGAGCCATGTAGACAGGACTGAAAACCCTGCTTCAGATTAAGACATGAAAACCTGGCTTTCCGAGAGGTCAGGCACTGCACCACAACCCCAGATGTGCTAGGTAGGCATTATGGGCAAAAGGAGTGCAGGGTAACTAGGGACACAGCCAAATAGCTGATTTTGTGGAGCAATATCTTTAAAAATACCACATTTCCTAATGTGGTCTTCAGATTTTCACCCTGATGGTGTCTTTTCAGATGAACTAATGGAAATGCACATTCTGCATGCTTTGAACAAAAATTCTCATGGCTATGGAACAATGGTAGGTCTGGAAGGGTTTTTTCCTCAAGGTGAGGTATGTAAATATCAAGCAATATTCCAGATCGTCTTCATGGAAGCATTCTCATTCCAGAATATATGAGTGCAATCTTCCCATTTACTTTAAATCATTTTGGGATACTGGATTAAACTAAATGGAAAACAGGCACTCTGGTTCTGGAGCAAGGATATCCTCACATGGAGATAATTAGCACCTATTCCATGGATATGCAGATGGTTATATGGTGTCTTTTTATGACAAAATGTCCTTGTAAATCATCAGCACATGTGAAGCCAATAAAAGAAGATGAAATTACACTACCTGCAATCAAAAATTAGCAATGGGAATACTAACAAATTATTCTGATAGGTTCCAAAAAATAAACTTTCTTTTTCTTAGTCTAACAGAACACTATATTGAGTATAAACAAAAACCAAGGTGTGAAAACATTGACTGTATTAATATCAATAGAATCTCCAGATTGCTACATTTTAATGTATATTTGCCTCAGGAAAAAAATTTCACCTTTTCATAGTGCTGCTGGTCAACATCATAACCTTGTGTTCCTCCCCTGGAGTCCCCGCCAGCAGCACCAGCCCAGCCCACCTCCGCCCTGCTCCACTCCCCCAGTTGTGCCAGTACAGTTGTTCTGGGGGATCACCCAGTGAACCAGACCCAAGCAGACACCTGGGGTGAAAATAACCTTTCTCTGGGCAGGGCTCACCCCCAGCACCTTGAGCAGCTGTACCAGCACAACTTAGGAGACGGGGCAGCAGCAGAGCAGCGGCCACCCAGGGACAGCCCCTGGAGATGTCCTACAGCTGCTCGGCTGCCTGCCCACCCTGGCACGATCCTGCCTGTCCTGCTCTCCATGGGGGATGGCAGTGGGAACAACTTGTCCCTGCGACTGCTCCTTTGGAAAGGAGCCCAACCTGTCTGTGCACCTCACCTTCCAGTTTGGAAAACAAAGATTTTCTATTTCAATTGCACTTTCTTGCTTCCTACCCTTCAGCAGAGCATGAATGTCATTTGCAGGAGTCTCAGGCCAATGCCACGGTTGTCAGCTGGCCAAGAAATGATCCTGTGAGAAATGGCCTCTCAATTTTATGCACTTTCAAGTCTGCAGCCTATATAATGTTTAAACCAGAGCACAGACCAAGGAGCCCTAGGGGCAGGCATAGGACTGCAATCCCTATCCACCTGCAGGCTGGGGAAAAGCCCCAGCATCCCTCTGTCCTTCCTCCCAGCAAGCAGATAGGAATGAGAACAAGGGGACCTCATCTCTGCAGACCAGAACAAGGCAGAGAAGGACATGCTCACAATGGGACTCAGACCAAGCCGAAGCCCTCGCCTGACCTTCCCTCCTTGGCTATACCCTGTTCCTGTACTTTTTCTAGGCTGAGCATCATTTTACTTATGCCCAAAAAGAAGAGCAGAAAACACAGACTAATTACCAAACAAATTAAGTGGCCAGGGAGGAATACACATTCAGGGGGTAGAGGATGGGGTACTGCTGCACCAGAGGAGAAAGTAACTCTCCTGCCCTCACTGCACCATCCTTGACCCCTCTGTCTGCCATAAGAGCAACTGCCTAAATATAGTTTAGATGAGTGCAGAGGAAAAAGTGATGGTATTCAACTCCAGGAAGGTGAAGGATGAGAATCTCTGATTTAAATACATATGAACATACATTGTGCTCCCTCTCCTAAGATTTTATTTAATCTTTGGTAAAGTCTGCAAAGCTTTTTACTACGCCCATAAATCGGCTTAGCGTGCTCTGCAGAATACCTGCTGCTACCACTGGTCATGCAAAGGCAGCCATGGAAAAGCAAGATATGTTGCAATTGTTCACACTAATGCTCTGAGCTTGTTCTTACTTTACAGAAAGCAAAATGAAGATCAGCGTAGGCTAATGCTGCCTTCACTTCCAGGAAATGTAAAAGGCGATGCAATAATAACCTAGGGAGAAGGGTGTATTTTTAGGGTGGGATTACAAAACTCGCACTATGAATTTTAATCTCCAAAATTGTCATGTTCTTTTCTGGGGTTCAGAGGCCTTTTTTCCTGGGAGTTTTGCACACTTCAGTCATTTAACTTTTTAAATCTTCCTGCATTTGGAGATAGAGGGAAAAATACTCTGCCTGAAACTTTTAACATTAAAAAAACCCCACAACATTTTTTGTCTAACGTAATTACTGACAGATTCCAATTGGAAAGCTGTTGCTTTTATTTTAATTTTATTAAAGGAGTGAACAAAGGCTACCCAAGGCACCACAATAAAATTACATTAACTGTAAAATTACATTATTAATTCTTTAATTTCACTTGAGGCCTCAAGCTGTTGCTATGTCCAATTACCCAGCTAACCACCTGTCAGAACTGTAAAGCTAGTTTAACATTACCTCCAGGACAGTTGTGTGCCCTGTGTTCAGTCAGGTCTGCCAGTGAATCAAAGTCCTGCTGACAGTTATCGCAGGTGTAAATTGACTCATCCTCCATGTCTTCATCTTCCTCATTTCTCTCTTCCTGGCTCGTCACACTGTTCCTCTCTTCCAAGGCCCGGCTGTCCTTCGCTTCACTCTCCAGCTCTCCTCCCAGGCCACCTGCCAACAGCAAGAACATCCTCTAAGTTTGAGAGGTCTGAAAAATAAGAGCTTTAAGAAGGATGTTGCACTTATTAAGATACATTTAATTACAGCCACTCTCACATTATTCCTGACACCTTTTATTATATTAATGTGGTTTTTATATCATGCGGTGCAACAATTCTCAACTGTATTCTCTGCTGCTTAGTGTGAATCCTGTGAACACTCTCTCCTAATCTTCTCTGGTGGGTGTATGGCAGGAGTCTCTAACTCTCTGTCATATAAAGTTGTTAGTGTTTTATCACTTAACCAGATCCTCAAAGCTTTAAAAATTGGCAAGATTAATTACAGCCTGCAAAGAAAAGGCATGTGCTGAATTTTAATCCTCAATGCTCTCCTCTCCCCACCACTTCCAAGCCCCAAGAAAAACAAATCTAGCTGAAGCCCCCCCAGGCAGAGAAGCCTGTGCCTGTCCCACCAACATGGGAGGTACGGCCGCGGGTGCTAGGAACCATTCCACCATTGCTAGGAACCTGCATCATTTCACTTGCCCCTGCACACACTCGCACACTCCCAATACCCCCCGCTGGTAAGATGGGAACCCTTAAGAAATCCTCTGGCAAAGTGAAATGGAACCACAGGCTATTCCAGCAGAAGAGATCCTCCCGCACCACAGAGCAGCGCCAGCTGACCCTGGAAGCCCAGGAGCTGCTCAAGCCAGGCAGGAGGGAGATGCCACCGCGTTGGTTCAGGATGCATTTGGGATTTAAACCATTAAGGAAACGCCAGTGAACAGAGAGATGAATTGTTTCTAAAATTAGATGAGTGCCAAAAAGATTAAGGACAACCAATGCTGAGAACATGAAACAAAGCTGAAAAATAAAATTTATTAAGGATGAAAACTGGTTACCACAAGCACTGCAATTCAGACACACGTTAGCAGGGCTCTGCTACCACCATCCACCACAGCACATTGCACACCACCTTCTGCACCGCGCATGGTAACGTAAATCAACCGGTGTGAAATGCTCTGCACTTTACCATGGAGCACTCATAACGTGACATTCCCTTCAAATTGCAATGGAAATATTAAAAATCAGTGCCTGCTCGTGGTGTCTCACAGCATCCCTCTTAGCAATTAACTGATCTGCACATTTTCAGGCTCTTTTACTGTTAAATTATACATACCTTTCGACTACCAAATTTCCATTAAGGGCTGGATATAATGTTCATCTTGACAAATCAGATGTGCCTCTTACACAGCAGTAATGAATTTAAGGATTTGGGTGTAAAAAGTAGCACTCACTAAGCTCATGATTGTAAGTCATAATCTGTACTACGTTTATTCAATAAAATGCTGTTTGCTGAACCTCATGCTTTATAGACTCTTCCTTAAATAAATATGTATTGCAACAAAAACACACGATTCTGCTTCTCTTTATACTACTCCAAATAAGTTACGTTTGAAGCTGTGCTAGCTTTGCTTTACTTCACACATAATTTAATGTACATATTCAAATTATCACTTCCATTTTGTCATATTTACTTGGCCCATGTTTTTACAGCCTCTCATCCCAGGCTGCAATCACAAACATTTTAGCTCATTCAATCTTTTTAAAGCCTGTATGTCCTGCAGACTTGATAGTTAATAAATCAGAATGTCAACTCTCTGGTTTTATAAGACAGAAACCTATAAAAATTGTTCAAGTATATAAATCAAACCTAAAGATCTGCCACCTGCTTCAATGCTGCCTGCTGACGGAGACCTCAGAGAAGCACTTCTGAACTGACTTTGCCACAATCTGAGGAAGTTTTTAGGCAACTTTGAGGAGGTTTAGGAGACCTTCACTAGTATTTTTAGCAGAAATTTTGTCTTTTGACAGTTAACCTAAAGATCAGCTGATCTGGTGAGTACACTGTGACAAATTCATCCTTGGTTTTACTCCAACACTCCGTGACTACACCAGGGACAAAGCTGTTTGACCGAGTCCAACAATAACAAATATTTTAGCACACTGCTTTAGGAAAAATAAATTGTACAATGTGAGATAAGAAAATATATTCCCGTCTGCAAAGCAAAATTCCAGAAACATTTTTTAATTCCCTGTTGAATGAGAAATCTGATCCTCGAGGCAACTTTTCAAAAGCATCGTTACTTGACAGAGTTGTATGTCAAATAGCACAACAGTAAAACTTGCATAAATTATTTAGCAAACGCAACATTGCTTTAAACTGAGATTATTTTTTTCCTGTTTTCAGCAAGTTGGAGGAATTTTACATGTCTGCCACGCCTCATTGTTACTGTCCTTTGAATAACACGGTCTTCAGATTCCTCTGCCAAGCCACATGCTTGGTGCTTGCCTTGTAGAAACCAAACACCAATGAGAAAAATCTGGGGTGTTTCTTGGTTTTTTGACCTTTGCCTCCACTCTTTTGACCACGAGCTGCAAGCAGGGTGTGCAGGGTGCGGGCAGCCCTAGGGAGATGCTAGCTCCTTGCCCAGGGGAGCAAAACAGCCAGTGAGCACCAGGGCGGTGATGGGAATGGGTGGTCCATCCAGCAAGGAAAAGCTGCAAAAGCAGCCCAGCTGCTCCCATGGTGAGCTCAGTTTCCCTGACGAGGACAGCAAGCCCCGAGCATTCCTCAGGAATTAATCTCTGAGGAGTTTTGCTGCAGTAGTTCACAAATTTAACCTGCAGTTTTCCTGCTGGCAAGAACTGCAGGAGCACCCCATCCCAGCATGGCTGGGCAGGATGGGTACACACAGGCACGAGCACACTGCCGAAGGCTTTTGGGTCACCATGGGAGGCCAAGCCATTGCTGGCACCAGGAGCAGTGATTTTGGAGCTGTGTCTGGCTCTGAGGGGGACACATCCTTCTCCAAAGATCAGTGGCTACCTTGTAGCATCAAGCATAGATTGGAGGCATCAGAAGGTGCCATTGGCTCTGGCCACCGAGATGCCCATTTGTGTGGTAGTAACTGACACAGCTAATTTTTAAGATGGCCTTGGAGATCAATGAACTAAATTCAATAGTAAGTATCCTCTATCTAGATTGCTAAAAAAATAAAATAAATAACAAAAATAACTGACCTGCAATGAATTTGTACAGGGAACTCCTCTGCAAAGGTGGCACAGCACCATGGGCGCAACAGTTCCCAGCCAGCACCAGGACATTTGTGCACAGCACAGGGGTATGGCCAAACATCAGCAGAAGTGAGCTGCTGGCAGCACATCTTCGCATAAA
Source organism: Aegotheles bennettii (assembly GCA_013398125.1). Lineage (NCBI taxonomy): Eukaryota > Metazoa > Chordata > Aves > Caprimulgiformes > Aegothelidae > Aegotheles > Aegotheles bennettii. The sequence continues at coordinate 1,473,621 of VZRW01005737.1, read as the reverse complement.
GGATCACCAATTAATTCTAAAGGGAGGGGAAAAATGGCCCTGCATTTCACAAAACTGTTATTAGTAATTTTTAAATGAACCTGCCTTCTCTAACGAGGACTTTAGCAATTTTCTTGTATGAGTGAGAGGATACAATTTGAGAGATCAGCCTTGAAAGTACACCTTGCTCTACCTGAAATGTCAGGAAATGGGGTTGGAGGGCTTTTTGTTATTCTTTTCTCTGTTTTTTTCACCGTAGCACAGTGGAAGGCCTGCAGGGATTTACACAAGAAGAATATTTTACCCTATGACCTAAACAATCTGGCCAACAGTCAAGAATATGTTATTCTAATTGCCACTAAAGTTAATGTTGTTAATGACTCGGGTTTTCTGTAAAAGCCAGCTTATGCTCTAGAAAGTTACTATTTCAAAGGGGACACATGAAGAACTGGGGGTGTTCCTGCCTGACCTGGTGGTCCAAGGAATGTGGCAAACTTGGCAAAGCTGGAAAAGTGAAACCCCAGAGGCCTGGCTTGAAAGTTGCAGTCAGTAGAAATGCCTTCTGAGCTGTGTTCAAAACAGCTCTGTTACAGGAACAACGTGCTCCTAAAGCCAAATATTTGAAAACAGATTACATGTACCATGTTCAGCTCAGGCCTCACTGAAGTCAAGAGCAAATTTCCACTTGCTTCAGTCAGCCCAGGATTTCCAGCATCACCGCCAGGCTGGGGCTGTGCTCAGAGCTGAGTGTGGCAGAACCTCAGCCCTGGACCACAGTCCCAGCCCAGCTCCAAGGGCAGCAGCAAACGGCTCTGGGGACAGGACAAAGCACAAGAGGGTCAGAGCCACACTGGAAGCGATGCTGATGCCTATCTACAATTGCCACTGACAGACATGGAAATGGATAACACAGTGCAACACACGGGCCAGAGAAAATTAAAAAAAAAGGAATAAATCTCTTAACTTTTTTTTTCCAGTTTAAACTTTTTATGTTACCAACACCACACAGGGCAAGCAAGCCCTTCTGTCTTTGTGCCAGTAAATTTTCTGGGGCTTTTCTTTATTTTTTTCTTTTAAGGCTGAGGACTCTTTAAAGCTGGGATTTGTTTTAAATCTAGGACTGCTCTTTGGAACATACTGTTTAGTGCAGGGTCACGTCTGGCTTTAGGTACCTCCATTTACAGAGCTCCCATCAAGAGCTGTTTCTTTCCAGTAGGCACACACTGACTTAGTGCCAGACAGCAACCTCGCCACGCCGAGCTGCAGCTACAACCTAGAGAGTGCCCAAAGTTATGCTGCACAAATCAGGCCCCAAGCATGCACACTGCTGAGCTCTGAAAACTGGAAGGCAAAAGATAAAATGAAGAGAGGGAAAGAAGCATCTCTTCATTCCTCTGCCCTGGGCCAGAGGAGAAACAATTGAAGGTCTCACAAAGGGCTACGCCAATTCCTAGAAATTTTCCAGAGATGCAGCACAAGGGATAACAGTAAAGGGCACTGGAGAAACAAAAGCTGACTGCTGGAGCAATGAGGGGTGCTGGCACACAATTGCTAAACCTCCTGGAACTCAGCAGAGCCCCGAGGAGCCACCCAGGGGTGCGCCCGCCCAGGGGTGCAGCCTTCCTGCCCCACAACCCCAGCGCTGCCACTGGGCTCCCCGGCAAGACAAAGGGAAGGAAATCTCATCTACAATTAGGAAGTGAGAACAAAAGAAACAAATTACTTAAAGGAAAAGCCTAATCTAAATGTTCATTAGTAAACGTTTCACTCGGTGTCAACTGCCAAATCAGCATGGGAGGAGTCTCTGCTTTTATGTGGTTTCTTACATTTCAGTGTTGTCTCTAGCACTGTCACCCAGCAAGAGAGTCCAAAGTTCTCCTCATTTGTGGTCAAAGAAGAATGAACAGAAGCAAAAAAAGTCATGAATGTCTCAGTAATGAAAACACAAACAAACCTGAGCTGAAATCTTCCCATAGCATGGAGAGTCTTGGCTTTGTTGGGTAACCCTGGTCTGTGGCTCTTCAATGCCTCAAAAACCATCTTGTTTAAACACGTGCATCTTGAACATAGGTACATGTGTGTGCTGCCTCTCAATGAGCCAGGGCCCTAGTGTGAGCCACGGGAACAACTGCAGCCATAACCACACAGAGCAGCCAAAAACCTGCTCCAGCCAAGCAAACCAGGTCAGAGAGCACAGATTGCATCCCAGCCCTAGGACCAGGTATCAAAGGCAGCTCATTCTGCACACTGAATCCTTGTTCCGTGCATCAAAAGCAAGCAGGTTTGGTGCTCTATCATGCAGTGCAGCATGGATCTTTCACACCATGTCAAATCACGTGGGGTTAAAAAAAAATAAAAGTGCCTAGCTGAAAAACAAAGCTGCAGAAAGGACCATGCATGAACCACCACGGTGTGTTCACACCATGTCACACTGCACGGGATCACTCCGTGACAGAGCAGAGGCAGTGAAGCACAGGCTGCCACACAATCCTGCTGGTGCTCAATTGCCACGGAACACTCCTGGCAGGCTGAAGAGATCTGTGCATCAGATCTTGTCTTCCCTCAACGAGAGGAAAAAACAATCATAATACCAAAAAAATTATTTGATCCAGCATGTAGTTAATGGTGTTGGCCTCCTAAGACTCACAACTTAATAAAATTGATCTCACTGCAGTACTGTAATGAAGAACAGTAGGATAAGGCTACCCTTGAACCATGAAAATTGTATATTGTTACCTCCTCATGCCCTCCTAGGGCTATGGCCGCTGCAGCCTCTCCAAGCTGTCATTTGTCTGACTCTGACAGCAGACTCCACCGACAAGTGGCAATGGTGGCTACAGGGGCTTCTTTGGGAGAGGCAAGGGAAGAGGCTCAGTGCTAGGTACCTCTCTGGACAATAACCCACAGGATAAAACCACAAGTTATACTGATAATACAGTTTTGTGTGAAGAACGTTAACAGTAAATACCCAAAAGTCAGAGACTTTAGGAAGCACACACTGTAACATTTCCCAGCAGTCTTATTACAGTCCAATATGGATTAAATCCCACTAATTTCTAAGAAGGTTGACACTTTTCAGCATTCTTCTTTAGCTTAGCAAAAAAAGCCTATATTGGTAGGGTACTGCATTTCCTTCTACATGTGCTTGTACACAAACTTTACGAGAAAGGGGTTCCATCTAAACCCAGCAATACCTGGCACCTGGCACCAGTGCCTGCTGCCAGCCCCTGCCCTGCCACTGCCTGCTCTGCCAGCACTGCACCACTCACAGAATTTCTACTGACACCTGCACCACCACCCCCAGCATCCTCCTCCCAGCACCCTTCTATTAACTTGTCTACACCAACATTCCACAGGGAAAATGCACATCTGACTTCAGTGATGGGATCCAACTTTCTCAAATGAGCAGCTACAGCGTTCAAGAAATGCTTAAGTGTCTCCCTGGAGTGTAAAGGCAGGGGAGGAGCTGGCAGGACCATGCAGCAGAGGACTGGCAGCTCGTTGCACCTTCCTTGGCTTTGCACAGTCCCAGACATGGCACAGAGGACACACAGTGCAGGTAACTTGTTGCCTCACGGTGCCTTGCTTTCTCCTGAGCCCACCCCTATCTCTGTAAGGTTACCTCTATATGGTGTGATTGTTCTGGTTTCTCCAGTGAAATCAAGACTTCACCCTGTCCTGTTTTGCTCCCACACAAATCCAAGCTCACTGTTGGTGTGCACATTGGAACACTCAGAACACGTGGATATTTATATGGATGGTCCTGGCCTCATGTTCTCGAAGCCAGTGTAACTGTTCACACTCAGCATCTGACCTGAGACCCACCAGCTTTGCTCAGGCAGTGATTTTCACATCGTGCTCCCATACACAGACTCACCTTACAACCCTGGTTTGCTTGGATTACAAGACTTCCATAGTGTTCTTTAGTCAACATGCTAGAGAAACCTTTTATTAAATGCTGCTAATTTTTTTATTGATCAAACTGTGAGCCGTATAATTTTCCATTATAGCAGAAATCTCCTGTAGGAGCAGTCAGATAAAGTTTCTTTATTCTGTCTCTAGTAGCATGTCACTTTTAATCAGTTTTTAGTTTCATTATTGCTTAAAAATTAGAAAGCAGTTTCTCTGTTCTTTATTGCTTTTTTAAAGTTTAGTTACTGAAGGGTTATTAAACTTGAAAAATATACAGACAGGCATAACGTGCTAAATAAATTCCTCACTGTCTCTAACCAACTTTAACATCAGCTTTTTTTATAATTTTTAGGTTTATTTTCACTGAAAGACTGCTTGTAATTATTACTCATGTTCTCCCCAAACACTTATGTTACTAAAGTGTGAAATGTCTTCTAACACAAAGACAGTTCTCTGGGAAGTAATTACAAAAATGCATTCAGGGGCAATAATTTTATATTAACTGTCAGCAGCATACATCTTCTGAAAAGGCACTTGTTATGAAGGAATTATTTGTGTGGAATTTGAAGGCACTGAAGGCAAAGGAAAACTGCAGAAACGCATTAAACTGAAACTCCAGCTCCCTCATCAAGGGTCAGTTTATGCTTAAATCATTACCTTGAAGGCAACCCCACACCTTCCAAAGAGGCTATTAGACAGTTTCAATTTATGCACAAATTGGACAGAGTATCCACTTTTTGGTGTGGAACAATTTACACCCTCTTTTTAGGGAAATTTCTGAGCAGCTAATCAAAAAGATATATATATGGGCTTCTATTAACCTTTCACTGATGACACTAAAAATACTTGCTAATGATTTATGGGTAGTAACAAAAATAGTGGTCTCAAAACTGACCAGGCACATTGAAAAGATATCTGTGTCTCTAACGGATACAAGAAAAGATTTAATGAACACTTTATTGTAGCTTTTAGCCAGTGGGCTAATCCCTCAGTCCTTAGGAAGGTGCAATAAATCAGTTAAATTAAAAATAATTAAAAGACTGAAACCAAGCAATAGTGATTAAGCATTATATCACTTTTTAAATGGTTTTGGTTTGTTTTTTTAATTCAGATAAGGAAATCAAAACCACCACTAAACAGTAAAATTTCCTCTTAATTGTACCTGCAGGTAACGTTTCAGCCTTTGTAGTGCTTTTACTAAAATGATTTAGATGTTACTATGCTACATGACAACTGCATTTATACACCGAAAAGGGGACAAAGAGCTAAGTTATTATTATTTATTTGCATGCAAGCAGCAGTGGGATTGTGCTTTATAGTGTTAACAGCACATAGTGTTTATCAGCTCTTCAGTGTCTGGCAACCAGTTTAATGGTATAAATATGGGATGTAAACACTTCCCTGCCACAAAAAAGCACTTTAAGTGAATGTTAGGGAATGGAATGAAAGGCGAAGAGCAGAGCAGTCCCGAGTGTGCCAAGTGTTGGGGTACCAAAACAGCACCCGACTGCAGGACTCTCCCCAGTCATTGCCACGGGGTCCCCGGGGACCCTGGCAGGGTGCCCTTCCACCCCTCTGCCCACTGGGGCTGGGGAGCAGACACCCCGTTCCCCAGCAGGGCTGTGAGGAGAGCAGCACCCCTCTGTTACACCGGGCTCTCCTTAGAAAGAATGGGCTCAAAAACCAGGGGAGAAGTTTTGGGTGGGCTCCAGTGAGCTGTGGTGGCAGCGGGGCATGGTGGTTCATTAGCAGATGGCAGGGCAAAGGAGGAAGGCACCTCTCCTGTGTGCATCTGACCCACAAAGCACAGCCTGTATTAGATCAAACACTCACAGTCCTAGAAGGGACATCTCACTGTCTACCAAGGCTTGTTTCTGCTCCATTTGCTAGCAGGGATATTCCACATCCAAATGCAGACAACAGTTACCACTGCTTTTTCACAATATCAACACTTCACACTTGTGATGTCAAATAGCAATTTGCTTTGTAGATCTCTGTGGCATTCAAATCAAATCGTGTGTTTGCACTCAGCTACCCAAACTTCTCCACTATCATCCACTGACTCGAGCCATGGAATAGTTCAGTTCTGCAACAGATTATCTGCCTCTGGAAACAAGCTGTTGTTGTCCACTTCCAGATTCCGAATGGGAGTAACAGCCACCTTCAGTTCCAACAAGGAGGTTCAAATCAAAACTGATCTACAATTCATTTATATGCACGAGGAAATGAGTATGTAACAAGTATTAACCTCAAAGTGAAATGCACTTCTTCATAAAAACACACTTCCACTCTTTGACATGCAGCTGTTAAATAATACTGACCATCATAATCAAATAAAATCCATGTAAATTTTCAACACAGAAATGGCACTTTAATTTTCTTTGGGTATATGAATATTTAATCATGTTCAACTTATTTTTCAAGTCTCTGTTGAAGACCAGTGTCTTGTTTCCAGCAGTTCCGTGGAATCCCATTCACACCTAACAGGACACATTTTAATTCATAGGCATGAAAAACCTTTTTTTCTTCTTCTTCTTTTACAGAAATGGTGTGAACAATTTACTTTAAGGTAAAAGCCAGGTATCTGTAAAACTTAAATCTATAGCTCCCTGAATAGACAAAAAATTCAGAAGGCTTAATAAAATTCACACGTGGCTTGTTATTGCAGCTGCATATCAAACACAAAAACAAGGTATTGACTGGTTCTGCTCAGAACAGCAGCTACTGGAACTCCTGATTAAAATAAACCTGTTGATTTTTAAAGAGAGAAAAATTAGGGATGATGTAATTTAGCATAAGTGACAAATGTGACTATTTCAATGTTTGAATCCCCTTTGCCTAATTTAAAATGCAGATTCCTTTATTGTTCCTCTGTAAGGCCCAGGACTTTGAACTGTCCTTTGTGGTCCCCAGAAGATTCCTGTCCTTGGTGTGTAACAACCCACAGCATACGCTCGTGGGAGCAAGATGCAGCAGGAAAGCAGAGCAAGGCCTCAGTACAAAATACCCTCTCGTGTCCCTGAGCATACTTCTGTTCAAAATGCACTTTCCCCCTGCTATGGATACAGATTTGCTGAAGAACAGGAATGCCTTTCACAACCCAAACCTGTAGGATCCTACAGGTTGCATTTGCAACCACCTTTTTATATCTATAAAAGCCCCAAGACATTAGGACTGAGAGGGAAAGAGCCACAGCACTCTGCAAACCATCAGGGTGGAATTGATACAAAGGGAAAAGATGGAACAACAGAGGAGAAAATGTATCGGGGCAGAAAGAAAAACACACTTAGGCAAATTAGAGAAAGCAATAATTATTTCACTGACCTCATGGGTCTTGGTTTGCTTAGAACCTGCCTGGATCATTTTCCAGTGGGAAAGACAAATGTGTGGCTGAAGGAGCATGGAAGGGAGCTGCTTCTGTGATAACTGTGCCTGGAAGTCTTCAAAACTGTGATTAAAGACCCGAGAGGTTTCTGTGGGGCCAGGTTCGTGGAGTTAGCTCCTTGGGTAAAACTCCTGTTCATGCTCAAGGTATAGAGTGGACCCGGACATAACCTACTTGTAGCTTTTATTGTCTGATCCAATACCAAGTAATATCTTGGAGAAAAAAGAGTTGTCTAGTTTTCTCTCTACAAATCTGATATGCTTTGGGAAAAATGTCCTTCAAACACACCTGAGGGAAAAGCCACATTTTCCCAAATATCTGCTCACATCCCTTTGCCACTGGATACTGCTGGCAGAGGGGCAGAGGCTGATGCTTCTGCTGCATGGGAGCCCTCCAAGTGGGATAGAGCCAGCAAAGTGAGCAAAAATCAGGAAAACAGTACCTTAATCTGCTCCTGCTGGAGCTGGGGAGGTCATCCATAGGCAACCCAAGTGATTTAGGAGCCAAATACCCACTGAATAGCAATGGACCATTAGGAAAGGCCATGAAATTGGAAATTAATGAGAGGGAGGTACCTATGTGTCTAAATGGCTTCGGAAGAGTAGGGCTTACAGGCTCTCACAAATGTTACCCCCAGGTCTCGTTATGCATGTGCATCTCTGCACAGCCTAGGCACAAAGTCCTGATGCAGATATCCAGACCACAGGGAAAGAATTCAGTTGTCTTTTTTTAACATTCATTAGCTTAACAAGATTCTCAACAAGAAAAGAGAGGACAGTCTGTGCATCTAGTATTATGCAGCATGGGAAAGGGTATTTAACAGGTGGCCAAGCTATTAGAGAAGCATTGGATTCTGCAAAAGGTATTACCTTCCACACGACCATGGCCAGCCCCTGCTGCACAAACAAACCCCTCTCCTGCCCAGCAGATCCACCGAGGAGATTAATACAAGCCAACAGGGAAAACAAATCAGCTGAAGGACTCAAAAAGTTTCCTGCCATTTTCTGCTCATTCTCTGTTGCCCAGTTTGGACGTGACATGATTGGGGGCTGTGGGCTCAGTTATATTTCAGTTTGTGTTGAACACGAGCTCACACACACAAATTAATGTACCTCAAATTTCCTTTCTCATTTCTTTCCTCAATACCAAAATCTGAAGTCTTACACGTTTCACTTGACAAAGCCATTAATTCAGTAATTTCACGTAATTAAATTGAGCAAAGCAGAGCACTTAAATTGGAGCTAAGTGAAATATACTTCTGTGCAGCTCATGCTGTTAGAATTGTGCTGCATGCTATTCTGCTGCTGCTCATTTATTAATTTGGGATGGGCTGAAACGTGACACCGCGTAATAAGGAATGTGTTGGCTTCAATAGAATTAGAGAGAATAAAAAATGAATTTAAAAAAATCATAGAGGACAGTGAATCAAGCACCAAATTAAATAAGTTAATCCTTCTGAATAAGCCCCCAGCAGAGCACTTCTGCACCCAGGTTTGTACTTCCCCTGCAATAACGAATTTCTGGGAAGAGATTTTCAGCTCCATATCCCTGGAATAGGAAGTGAGCTGCACCAGTCCTCCAGCACGGTGATCCTTTTAGCACTGGTAACACTTCTCCTTCTAATATCTTCCCGTGTTCTTTCTTTTAGTCCTATGTGGTAAAGAAAGTGTGAAAAGACATTTAAAAAAGTTAAAGCTAAAAATGTCTTTAAGTCTTGTCTCCCTCAGCCACTGCTCGTATTCAGCTGCTCCCGAGTGTCGGAGCAGGAGATGGCACACAGCACCAGAGAAATGGCAGAGCCCGCAGATCTACCACGAGGATGATGCATGGTGAAAAACAAATGGACAGATAAAACCCAAAGTACAGATCTTAGTTGGCAAATGAGTAATAAAGGGGAAGAAATTAAGATGGCCAATAATCCGAGTAGTGGGAATAGTTTTTGTAATTAACGACAGTTTCTCCAGAATATAGTGGTAGGGTTTTTTTCCTTTCCATCAGTGCTTTCTGCTTCTCAACTTTCTTATGAATTACCTTAATTAGGCTCTTCCAGATATCCTGAAAGTTCCTCCACTTGTTCCTTGGCCTCGAAGGACACCCTGTGAGAGGTGCAGCTCTGGACTCCTCATGATAACCCTAACCAGATACAGCTCATAATGACCTGCTCCCACTAATGAAACAGGGGGGGTAGGGAGGGAGATATTGTTGCTGTTGTAATTAAGCTTGTTAAGAGTTTAGTTGGAGAGAAATTAGATTTATTTACACGCTGCTCTGCTGCTGATGAAGCACCAGCTATTTGGGAGAACTTCTAATTAACCCTAATTTGGTTGATACGCTCTTTAGCAGCCCCTTTCCCTGTGTACTGTGCACTAGGTGAAAAGTAGTAGTAATAACAATAATAAATTATCAATTTTTAAAAGGCATGTTTCTTTGTGGGGGCCCAGGCCCATTTTTTTTCCCTTAAATGAACAAATTTGCATTTTAGTTGCTGACAAGTAAGAAGATGCACACTTGATAACTTATTCCTACAAACCAGCTTTTTCCAACAGCCACATGCCATGGCTTAACACCAGCACGGCCACTGCACCCACAGCCACCGTGACCCCTCTCCCATCAGCCCCATGGCTGATGAGGAAAGAGGGTTTTGGGGTTTGCTGTGGACCCTTCCACCCAACGAACAGCTATCACAGCTAGGAGACTATTTTTAAAGCACTTCCACTTCCTACAGCCTTGGCTAATTATGTAGTCTGGCCATACTGTTCATTAACCAGATACAGTTTTAAAATATTTCATTACAGTATCAAGCTAAAAATCACTTAACTCTTATGATGTGTTTTCTCATTTAATAGTTCACTGATGGCTCTACCACATTTCCAGTGCCTGTGGTGTATCTGTGGGTTTCTTTGCAACTCAGAAAGACATTTAAAATACAACAGGTTTACAACCTCAGTATATAAAAAAAGCCCTAGTGGTTTTTATAAACCATTTTGGAGGAAGAGCAACACCAATTCTTATTTCAATTTCACACACAAAACACTGCAAGCACTGAGCACCACTTTTTGGAAGTAAGGGTGAAAAATGGAACATAATTTCATCTTGTTATAATGAAGCATCTGTGCTTGCTTGTCACAGCACAAACCCAGAGATGCAAAGACCATTTGCAGAGGTGATATTCCTCATGTTTTCAACACTGCAGCTGTCTACACACAGAACACATAAAGAAAAAATAAAGAAAAAAAAATCTGGATTTCTGCAATGTTCTGTCCATAAAATGTTTTACTAATCTGGCTATTAGCTCACTCGTGCAAGATTTTAGCCTGAAATTCACCTTGATGAGAAAAAGTACATTTTTACTGCACAACCTTTTTTTTCATAAGATTATAGACCGAATGGTGCTCTCAGTTACACCTGTCTAACCCCGCTGACTTTGTATATGCTTCCTGGTTGCCACTGTGGAAATTTGGCAATAAATGTATTTTGTTTAATATGATCACAGAAGAGAAGCCAAATGCTTCTCACACAGAACATTTCTCATCCATTTAACAGGGTAAATGGTCATCTGGACTTGTGTGCTAACTGCAGAGAACCCGATAGGAACCACCACCAAAGTTCAAGTTCTCTCCGTTTCTATATGGGACATCTGTTGTGTACAAAGTAAGGACAGCATTACAAACTGGCAATTTTTCTGTAATTATAATGTATGTGATTAAATCAGGAATGCACAATGGAAATGTTCCCCATTGCTGCTGAAAGGAGAATGCCAGATCACACACATCTTTTTTGAATATTGTCAGTGTTACGCAGAGGAAAACTTCAATTTGGAATTCTGAATTGTCTTCAACATTGCCCAGTACAAAGTGACTTTGAGGCTTTTAAAGGAACTTCACAATAAGGAAAGAGGTAATGATCTTTCTGTTGCTAGAGTTTTATCTCCTTGATGTTCAGCAAGAACGGCTTGACACAGCCCTTCCTGAGAGAAGGCTGATTCAAGTCCGAGTTACACATTTCTTTCAACAAAAAGCATAAGTGAAACCAAGTAAAGACAGAACTTATCAGTCTGTCAAAACAATACATTTATGAACTGTGAAAAGATCTGTTTTAAGTTTTTGGATAAGAAATAGTTCTCCAATTTTCTTTCTGTGGATGGAAACAACCACTATCTCCATTTACGCTCACTTCTCTGACAAAATCAGAGTACAGAAATTTAGTATAATTTAATATAAGTTGCCTATATCCCCCATCCAATCTAAATAATACCAATAAGCACAAGTCTACACCGTGCCCAGCTCTGAGGGCTCCGAACCCCCTTTCAATTAAAGAAGACCCAGGGAAAACCATTGCTCCTCCTGTCAAGGACGTAGGTGCCACGCTCCACTTCCCCCCTTCGTTTGGGGGCTGCAGCTAAGCAGGTAGCACAAAGCTGTTGTCTTTCACTCACTTATCTCCTCCAAATTCTCTTTTCTGTGAAAGATTCACAAAAACAGATGAAAATCAAATATACACAGCTAAAGCAGCAAGTCCAGATTTCAGACCATTGCCAGAGCACTTTCTTCTGCCAGGCTGCTTCAGTGGACCCCAGCTTGCCACACACACACAGATGCACACAACTGGTGAGCACCTTCCCTTCATATTTCTCTCAAATTGAAAATTCTCTCTAGCTTTGGTTGAAACAACAGCCAGAGCCTTAAAACATATACACACGCTACACAGAGAGCCTCACCATTCCAGTGGTTTTATTTATCCAAGCGAAAGCTTCAAATCAAGAGGGAAGAAATCCCATCATCCCATCGCAAGAAAAAGAGCTGTTAAACATCTGAGCTTTCCTTTTGGAGTTCTGAGGAGTTCACTAAGCAAATGCACCAGCAGAGCCACTAACTAGAATGCCCAAGTTTAAGAAAAAGCATGTTTTCTTTAGTTATGATGATGCAATAACGTTTCACAGCTCTCGGAAGCATCTTTTGGGTTTGAAGCACAAAAGTAACACTTGCATAACAGTTTATTTGCAAACAAACCTCTCCCCGCAGCAGAAGCCTGGAATAGGAGAGCTCAGGCTTGTGGCTCTTCCCTTTCCTGAAGAGAATCAGCACCTACAAGCTTCAATCCAGCAAGAAAGGTGCTGAATTTCCCATTCCTAGAGAACTGTGTCAGGAAAATATACTGCATGGGTTCACTTCAAACACATCCAGGTTTCCAGTAAGAGTGATTGTTTGCAGTCATATCACCATGCAGCTGCTGACGTACCACCAAGCTGAGGGAATTCTTCCTTAGCAGTCACAAACTGCCAACTTACCTGCGAGAGAATGCCAAGCTAACACACATGTCTGAATCCACACATTGTGCAGCAGCACTCAAAGTAATGTCATCCTGACTATCTGTTTACATTTTTATTGCTAATTGATTTACCCCTTCTGAAGGAGATGCCTTGAACAGGAGACATCCTTCTCTCCCCTTACCCCCGTGCTCCAGCTTCATTACAACCCCAGCACTGTTGCCAAAATGAGATATTGCCTCATTTTTGGTACCGTGCCCTTGAAGGCATCTTATTAGAAAAGACCATTTCTTAATTAACATTTTTGATCTTTAATCTATTACACATCCCTTTAATCCCACACGGAGAAGCTTTTGGCCCACTTCCGTGGCATGGCGGTGGGAGGCAATAGGCTGGCAATTTGTGCTGAGGGCTCTCTCCCAGCTGGGCTCCAGCGTGGCCAGCTGCAGGGCTGGCTGTGCTCTCGCTGGTCAGTGGCAGACATTCCAATTTATTATTTTATTGCTTTTTTTTTTAGAAAAAAAAAAGATTCTAGAGAGCCACTGCTCAGCATTAAAGATGACAGGCAGAATGGCAAGCTTGTGCATGAGATAAGACTTTAGCAAGAGGCTGCCGAGCTCTTATAATAATCAGGAAAACTCTAAATGGGAGATTTAGTAGATCACCAACATGTGAAATGTTAAGAAAAGTACAATGTTAAGTCCCTTATATCATTTCACTTGCAAATAATTACAGCAATTACAATGCGCTAACTGGCAATTAACATTACAGGCTTCACAACTCACCAGAATTTTTTAAAGCACACTGTGGCCCTATGTAAATTGTCTCTTTGGTACTTCTGATTTGGTGGCTGTATGAGCTAATGGCTACACATTAGCTCAGCAGATCTCAGAACAGAATTGTCCACGTGCCAGATAATTTAATTAGAGGCTTGATCTTGTCAGAGCTTTATGCAACACAGTGTTTCTAAGCAAAGTGTGCGGGGTTTTTCCTTTCTCTTTAGTGTTTTGTGACTGTCTAATAATTTCTACTAATGAATGCCAAAGCCATGGAGGGGAGAAAGCAGGCATGGCTGGTAAAACATGCAAGCAGGCAGACACTTCGGTCCCAAGCGTAAGGAATTCAAAAATATGTAAAGCAAGATGCACTGAGCACCTCTTCCATGCACACCCCAATCTATTGCCAGGTCTCTGCACACATCTATTAAATCTTCTGTCACGCTGTTACTGAGCCCCAAAAAAGACAAAGGTCACTTGTCTCCAAGTGAGAGCCATAGGGTATCTCAAATCTCATTATAAATGGTCCCACTTAACAGTTTTCTCATTTGAATTTATACACAACAAATACCAGATTATGAGATGAGCTCAGTTTATTTGGACAATATCATTGCAAATCCTTGTAGTGAGACCAGAAAAAGGCTACTTTAGACACCAAGTGACAGAAATACAAATGTATCTCCTATTATGGGAAATTTTAGGCTATAGTAACTTTAAAAAAAATCCTTTTTTTCCATGAGTATTTGGCCTTAATTTCTGCTTTCTACACATTCTTATGCCATTGTAACCATGCCTGTACTCTTGATCTACTATAAACTTAACAGTTCCAGACAATCTCACCGAAATTACGGCAGTAATGGTTACAGAAACTTTTACAAATCAGGTCAATGTTGAGTAAGACCCACTAGAGGTCCCTTCCAACCCAAATGATTCTAGTTTCCTGCACTGAATAAGCAAAGATTATTTGGGCAAAGCATCATAAATTTCACGCAGTTCTTCACTGCAGAATTTCATATCAATGTCCTTACTCAGCCCAGAAAAAAAAGCAGTGGAGTGTATTTATTCCATTCATTTTTCTTCTTTTACAACCTTGTTTATAAAACTCCATTGTCTCAACTGGCACAATTTGTTTTTTTCTCAAAGAGAACGATTACTGGGCATCCACCTCTGTAGCATTCTTGTTATTTTTTCTCATTGAAGCAACAGGCCAATGTATTCTGTTACTCCTGGTTTACATCTGTTCAGGCTAGGAGCTTTGCGCTACCAGTTACAACTGCAACGTGTAGGCTAGTTGAAGGAGAAGAGATGTTTCTGTGAAAACCAAAGAAATTGTTCACCAGGAGACTTTCCTTCAACTCTTCAGCTGTCTGATTTCACAAAGGTAAATCCCATTGCAATCGCTTCCTATAGCAGCATGGTTTCAGCTTCCCTCACTCCCACCAGCCAGCCAAAAGCAGACTTGGAAAAGCAAAGCCACTGACCTGCAGAAATGACTCAAAGCAAGATGGGCTGGCAAGTGCCCATCAATCCCAAAGCCAGAGCCCTCGGGGAAGGTCAGCCTGCAGCATGGTGCATGCTGTGTGATGCAGAGACAAAACAGTACAGACATGGGGCACAAGGAATACTTTCTACTGGGTTGGAAGGCTTCATTAGCATTTGTAAAGTGCTTGGAGATCCTACATAAAAATATTTACTGAAACAACCTCTAGAAAGCACAATTTGCCTGAGCATTCTGTCTGCTTCTGTCCCGAGATCTGCAGGAGATTAGCAAACAGAGTGTGGCAGAATTGGATAAATTAGAGATGAGGATTTACTGGGTGATCTTATCCATCCCTTTGATAACGTAAGACCATTCCTACAGCGTATGTTCAAGTGTTTTGCCCAGTGATGGAGAAAATACCAGAGTCTACAAGATTCCACTACTGGGAAATATTTCCTGATATTCAGCCTCTCATGTCCTTTGCTTTACTTTAGCCCATTAGTACTGGTTATGCCCCTGAAGGCTATTGTAAACAATATGTTCATCTAATATTCATCTAACAACCCTTAGCTTGGGCAGCAAGAGAGGACAAGGTAGCACCACTGTAAAGAAACACAGCAAGAGAGAGCAGGAACGTGAAGAAGATGGAAAGGTGCTATGCTATGTCTTGCTCCTCTCCAGCACTCCCTGCAGCTAAATGGCAGCATCCTTCACTGGGCTGTTCGTACCTGTGAGAGACCTGAACACAAGCAAGGGATGGAAACATGGGAAGGCTGTGCCTGAGGGTCCACTCATGGAGGTGAATGATGTCCTTCAGTCAGTGGAAGGAAATGAAACATAGCATTACAGTCTCCCAGCAAATGAAGTGCCAACGGGCACACCTTTAAATGAAAAGCAGAGTTGTCACAGGGAAAAAAATGTTGCTGGCAAGATGGGGTCATGACCCTATGGAAAATGTGCCCTGCCAGCCCCAGAAGGACACACTCACACGTCAACTGTCGGTGCCGGTGGTGTTTGTGTATTCCTGGGCAAGATACCTCTGCCAAAAGACCATATGGGAACATTCCCCAACCCCTAGAGGCTCCATACCAGCAGATACACCAAGCTCACAAGACTTTGGATGAAGTTAACCTGATGACCCTAGAGATACTCCCAAATTTGGCTGAAACCTTGCAGTCCCGATGCACTGCCTGCATCCAAGTGCACAGGAGTCCACAGCTCCTTGCCAGCACGGCCAAGCAGGGGCTGTGATCCCACAGCCTGCAGAAATCCTCCACCTTATGGATGTTACTTGTAGCATTAGGAGGGACTACCTTCAGATACTGTGAAGCTTGACAACACCAACACCACACTGTGACACACCACACTTGCTCAGCTTCCCTTAAGCAGACTGGCTTTCCAGCAGATATGGGCTTTAAAAAGCCTGGGAACAGGTGGGTGATGGGGTGGGAGGAGCACTCGACAGCTCACTTTGAAATGAGTTTTTCTTTCCTCACCTCTTTTACTATGGAAATTAATTCTCCTCCTCTGTGCTATCGCTATAATTTTCCCAATTAACAGTTTTAACAGTATTTTCTAGGAAATGCCGTAATACACAGGTGTGTGCTTCTAATTTAAATACTGACACCCATGCTGTGTTCACATCTGAAGATCGCTCCTTCTTGCTGGAGATTCCCTCCCCAAACAAGAGGTGAACACCTATGGCTCTGCACCACCCGAGATGCCTCGGCGGCTGCAGGGGTGACTGTTTCCATGGCAGATGCACGTGGTAGTGCCACACTGCACCACACACAGCAAGGAATCTCATTTCTTATACTTCTCCTGAAGGTGCTACAGCTGCGGGATGTTGGTTGGACCTCAGTGGCCCCCAGGGACCCCCTGTGATCTCCAGCAACAGCTTCCTCCAGCAGCACCATGTCCCCCTTCTCGCCAGCCCTGGAGCACTGGGAGCAGAGAGCTCCCAGGAATCCCTCGTGCCTGGGGACACAGAGTTGTGCCGTGAGCTCCTACGGACAGAGTGATCTGGCAAGGGTTTAGAATTACTCACAGTATTTCTTTTTATATTATCCTGGCCCCAAAACCCTTACAACTCTCTTGGATGTTCACCCACCACCACATTATCTGAGTGAGCATCAAGTACTTTCTGTCAATTCACCTTCTGTTTGAGAAAACACTATCAAAAGTACTCTCTTTAAAAAATAATATTTCTAAGTAAAAGATTGAGAACAAACATTGACTTTTATAATTGGAAAAGGATTTTATTTTTTCCCTTTTCTGAAAGGACACGTAACTACTATGTCACCTAGTAAAAACCTACAAATTACCAAGGAAAATAAAAGCACAACTTACAATAAATGGGGAATGCAGCAGCCAGAGCTACAGAGCTCCCCAGCTTCATTCCTACCTTGTGTTTACTTGGGCTTTGGCTGCTTCCAAAGCAGATATTTAGAATTTTGAGAACCTCAGGCTGTGCTGACTGCGTTGCATGCTGCAGGTCCATGCAGAGACAAGGATGCTGCTTTTAGTACCAGTGTAAGAAACCAACCAGTCGAGATCAAACATTTCACAGTATATTGAAAAAACATTCAGCTAAGGAAGTTACCAGTCCTATGTTCTGTGCTAAGTTCAAAGGTTTATTTCTTTGGAAAGTCTTATGCACTGTAGTCAGAATATTCTCATATTGATTTACTAATGAAACAAGCTTTTAGAAGATGTCTGAACTTGTCCTGGAGTCAGGATAGGAAATTTCAGAGGACTTGTGAGAAAACAGGTTTCTAATGGCCACTGAATTGTGAGTGACCTTTTCAATTCTCTGCAGCAGAGAACCCAGAATTTCACGTTGAGGGTATCTGGCAGGGTTTTTTCCAGCATTCTGCCATTTACAAGTTAAATAAGACAAAATATAATATATGTAGAAGCAGAAAAAAAAAGAGCGTGTTGTCTGTGGGAGGGCAGGACCCCTCATCTGCACCTTCCTGACTTATTCCTGACCCATTCCGTGTCCAGCAGGTCGTGCAGCTGGAGAAGGCTCAGCAGGAGCTCTGTGGGAGCTGCCAGCAGCAGACAGCCTGGGTACTGTGAGACCACAGGAGATGGGGTCCTGTGAGGATGGTGGTCTCGGTGGGCTCTGGGCAGTGGACTGTGCCCAGGCATGCAAGCCCAGGGTCCTGGGGGAAGGCTGTGGGGACAACAAACTTTCTGTGGCCAAAACAGGCCTCTGAAAGGGGAAAGGTGAGGAAGGAGAACACATTTTCTGTAGCTTATCTGAATAAACACAAAAGGGCAAAAAGTTCACACCCAATTACTGCAGGGCCAGGTCCCTGTTCGCTTCATGAGACCCCAGCTTTCTCAACCATTTGGCTCCTTTGGCAGTCAAAACTACACCCAACCTTACAAAACAGTAAGAGGAGAACAGAAACACTCAGCATTCAGGGGGTGGACAGCAGCAGTGCCAGGATCAGAAGACCAGTGGTGGAGGAGAGCATAGGCAACAGCCAGGAGGGGACAGGCAGGGAGAGCCCCAAGCACAGAGATGGCATTAAAACCACCCCAGCACAGGCTCAGATAACCCAGAGTGAAAATAAGTCTCCAAAGTGCATCAAGATGTTTCTTCTCTGAAGATACCAAGTGAAAATTGTCATTTACATAGCTGGGAGATGCAAATCTGAAGAGGAAGGGGAAGGAGTGACAACAGGGTGGTTTTCTCTTCTTTTACAATTAATTTCTCAAAAACTGCTGCTTCCCCTTTCCTTTTCTTTTTTCCTTCTTAAGGGAGAGAAGCTTTAAAGGAAATTGCAGAAGGCAATTAAAAATCTATAGTGTACTGCATAAAACAAACATATGGGAGAACTATTAATGGCAAAACATTAAATGTTTGTATCCTAAAATATTGTGAGCTGCTTTTTTTCCTACTGCACTTCGCTGCCACATCTCTCTCACAGATGCCCAGGTGCAGCAGTGAGCTCGGTGGCAGGGACAGGGAACCTGGAGGCAAAGGGAAATACCAACCTGTAATTTATTTTAATGATTTCTGAGATGTTATAATTGAATGTTACTGATGTTGTGTGCTAATGGACAGTTGGGCACCAGCACTGGAGTGGCCCTCTCAGTCGTGAATGCTGCCGAGGTGCCCCCATATTCTGCAAGCACACGGGGTGAACCAGGACATACCCAGTGCCACTTGTCCCCAGTACTCAGGCTATGTGCCCACAGTTCTCTATTTCCCAAACCCTTGACCAGTATCATAACTCGTAGCTGCATACAGAAATCAGATCCCTTCAGTTACCTCAAAAACTGACACATGCAAA
>VZRW01005737.1:1407357-1454491 GCA_013398125.1 Aegotheles bennettii | reverse complement strand
AAAAAAAAAGAATAAGAAAATCAGGCTTTTAGGTCTGCAGGCTCCCAAGGAGAAGACAGAATCTGCTGTTCTCTCCAGACAGTTCAGCTGAGCTTCCCTGGGGGCTCACAGTCAGGCTAATGAGAAACTCCCCAGCAACCCCCATGTAAAATGCTTTCATAGGTCTTTAAAATGCCTTAAATTCTCTATATATTTAGTAAGACTTTTTACTTCTTTAAAATGTCCCTTGCTGCTCCTCAAGATAACACTCTCATGATGTATTAGAACAGCAATGCAGCATTGCAAAGCGAGGGTCCAGAGCCAGGCAAATATAGAATCTGATTTTCTTCTTGGCTTCAAAGAAGCAGAAAACTCTTTTGCAAAGCAGAGCTTGCCTGGCCCCCAGCAGCCCAGCCCAGCCTCTCGGACACCTTCGGAGTGAGGTGGATGGGCTTCAAGGGCTGTTCAGAGGGAAAAGCAGGGGAAGGAGCACTCGGCTGCACTCTTCCGCTGGGACAGAAAATATCTCTGCCTCTTCCACAGCAAAGCACTGCTGACCTGCTATTTAACAGCAAGCTAAGTCCTCACATTGAGAGAGGAGAGGAAAGGAAAAGCTTTTTTTTCTTCTTTTTACATTAAGGAAAAAATGTTTACAAGACCTGAAGAGGAAGGAAATTCACTATATGCTCATTGTTCAGTGGGGCTGGTGGACACCCAGATTATTTACCCTGGCACAGGGGCAGCCTCGGACTCCTTGTGCATTTTCCTGATTCTCTAAGTTAATATATACAGCCTTTAGGTTGTGGTTAAAAAAAAATAAAATAAATAAAAATCATAAAACTCTTTGTAACTGTATCTAAAGTACTCAGTGCAACCACGCCAGGGGTTGGATTCTTGCAAAGCATTTCACCTTTGCAGAGTTTAGCAGGATGGAGCAGTTAAACCAGAGCAGGCAGCAGCTTGCACACATAACCCACCATAGGAAAAGGAATGGTGCCCTGTGCTCAGCCATCACCCAACAGACCCATTCAAGCATAGGATTCCTGTTGCCAATGTGTCCACTGAGCAGCCCCCGTGAGCAGCCCCTCGCCCAGAGCCACAGCATGGGCAGGGGTGCACAAACTGGAGAATCCAGCCCACCATCAGAGGCAGAGCTTGGACACCGACCAGTGCTTGACATGTCCTGCTCTGCACCTACAAATGCTTCTGCCCGAGCTAGGGACAGACTCTTACAGCGAACATGGACAACCCCAGGACTGCAGATCCAACTTGTAATCACAACAGAGCCTCCAGGATAGCTCCTACTGGTTTGATGCACAAAACACAGCAGCAAAAGCACTTTCTCTCCCCACAGCTGCACCTATATAAATACTTAGCTAGTACTTAACAAAAAAAAAAAGTTTACAAAGGACATTCTACCTGCTGGTGCCATCCCTAGGTGCCACAGCACCCCAGGAGCGCCGCTCCCCCAGCCCCCAGCAGCTGTGCAGAGTGCCAACAGGATTTTTCAGAAGTCGCTTTGTATGTGTTTGCACACACAGAGATGTACAAACACACAGGAGAAGAAGGGGGAGAAATATGTTAATTTGAAACATCTGGCAAATGTTTCGGAGTTAACAAGTCCCGGGGTTGGCCTTTTGGTTTTTCTTCTGTTGGGGGGGTCAGGGGAGGGGAGGCAATTTTGTCATTTTGGGCCAGGGAAGGAAGGGGCATGAAACAAGAAGTTTAAGCATGTTTTTTCACCCTTTATTGAATTTCAACATCACACTACTGGAGCTAATGCAAACAGGAAGATCATAAAAGAACATAATGAAAGTCTCGCACACTGGGACTGAGGGACTGGTTTCAGTTACTGAATATAGCTTTGGAGGCACACCACACAAGAGCCAGTGACTCCAAGCAGCCACACCACCATGTATTCAGGCTTTTTAAGGGGTTTTTTTTATGTAGTTCCTCAGTCATACTCCAGCCTGCACAACCTCTGTCCCACGCACTGTGTCTTGTCTTGACAGGATATGGAATTGCATTTTTATACACATGCAAGAGTGACCTCTGTAGCTACTAAACGTATTGAAAGGAAAATCCCCCAATTAGCACACATTTTCCTTAAGCTGCCATAAATCACACACACAATACATTTTATCCCACATCTGACATCTCGAATGAGAGCTGTAATTATGGGAGTAAATGAAGAAAAATGGAGGAGGCTCAACTCATTTTGGAAAAGCCTTTCACAGGCTGTCTTTTACTCACAGCGCAGTCACCGATACCATCCAGCAATCCCAAATTAACTCCCTCTCTGCACAGAAGTGATTCTTGGTTTTGTTGTTGCTGTTTCAAACCTCAGCCTGTGTTAAATTCAATACAACTCGAGACTGGTGATAGATAACACCGGTAACTCCACTCCACTGCTCTTTGAGACGAAGGTCAAGCAAGAGAGCCAGCGAGCGCTCTTTTCATGCGCCGTTAGCTCCAGGCACAAAGGGGCCTTCGACATCGCAGCTGGGGGTTTGCAGCAGCAGCAGCAGCAGCAATATTTGCTATCGAAAGGCTAGTGAAAATAAAAACTGTTCGGAACAGCCGTAGAGCCCAGAGAAGATGCATTCAGTGCAACTGAGAGCACAGTCGGTACAAAGTGAGATCTCACAAAGTGTCACACAAAGGCAGTTTATGCCTTCAAGAGCAGCTAGATGCTGACTGCAGTAAGAAGTCTCCTGTGAGCCAGTCTCCCCGTGACTCTTATGAAACCCATGCTAACCAGGAATGCAGCACCATTGTTAATTTTCATATTACTGCTCAGTTTCTGAGCTCTTTTCACATTGCTGCTGAGCTTCCAGGAGAATACCATCCTGCAGCCCAGGATGAAGAGAGCACAGAGAGTTACTGGCTTCAAAATCAAAAATATTCTGAGAATTTCATAAATGTTAAAGACATAATAGACAGTAAAATATCTTTACATGGGACACAAACAGTGACTGAAACGTTGCTAGTTACTTTAACACAAACTAATCTAACATTTACCCTCATTTTGGTCTTATCAATACATATTACTCAACTACAGGCAAACTTGCTTTATTCCGTTCAGTTTCTTGAGGCTCTTTTTATTTAAATTATCAATGTAAGTCAGATGAAAAACATTTAAATGTTATTACTATCAAGCAGACCAGAAACTGGTTCAAATGTTAAATCTTTTTACCATGGCGATGGACCACTTCTATTCTCCAGCCCTGACAGTACTTTCCAGTTTCCTCTGAGAGGAGAAATACACACATTCCAGTTGAGACTGAAGTTTAAAATTCCTATTAAAGCAGCTTTTATGTAATTAGATTGGAATGAATGTGCAACAGTGCCCATTGCAGAAAACTTCAAAGTGGTTATACTGGAGAAATCACAACCCATTTCAGTGTGCCCACAAGAAGAAAGAATGGCTCTCCTGAGGATAAGAGTATATTAGTCTCTGTATGTAATGGATTTTATTGACCATATGGAACTGATATAAAAATTGTGTTGCAGTGGGTAGTCTTGGATTTGAGACAGGAATGTGACATACAAAATACAGTTCTTGTAAAAAGCCTGGCAGCTTTCTGGCAGTTTTTGCAATCAGAAGAACCCAAAACATTTACCTGATTGAGTCACCGATGAGTCCCAGGCCAAAGCAAAATCTGAAGATTCACCCTCTTCAACTGAAAAAAAGAAGAAAAAGAAGTTGTGACTGCTAAAACAAACCAACTGGAAAGCAAAGCCATCAGAAAACTAGGTCTACTGTGACATTAAGTATTAAAACAGACTTCTGCATTAGTGAGAAAGAACTTACGGCTTTCCATAAAATAATTCATAAGGTGGAAATTTAGTAAAGAGATTTTCCCTACATTTTAACCTAAATGGAATTTCTGTTTGCAGTTTCTTTCTGAACAGGTAACAGTAAGTTCATGTGAAATTTTGATCGAGATTTGTGTATCACTAGCTGCTAAGTATTCCTATTTGAAGTTTTGTACATTCCTGACAAGCCACATGTGCAAAATTGCTATTGTCAATGTAGAGGAAGTTTTTGAAATAAATGCTGTAAGAGGTCATAGTAAAGAACTGTCCTATGAAGGGGAAATTGCCTGACTTATGTCATCTTAACATACTAACATATTAGCCTTCTTCAGAACTGAGTGATAAGTTATTTTCAGAGTCCAGAATTAAAAAATACCACTATAATGTGCAACCATGTTCTGCAATAAGGCAGTCAGACATAACTGCATGTAAGGTTTACTGGTGGGGAAGCTGTCAGAGCCAGGTACTCAGCACTTACAGGCAATACATCTATAACCTTCTGCCTGTTAAGAATTATAAAATGTCATTTAGTTCTTACATTCTTAAAACTAACTAAGAGATCAACTGACAATAAGCAGAGCCTGATCCTGCTGTTACTGAAACCCATGGCAGTTTTTCAAATGCCCAGTCTGACATTAATAAGTAGTAACTGCAGAAAATCTTCTTTTTAATTGCAAAAGTTGATCATCTTCACCTGCCTGCTCTGTCACTGTGACACCAAAACAATTGAAACCATGGGTCTTTATTTCCTAACATTTTTATCTAAATTGTGTTGGATTCAAGTACAAATTCTACATAATTCTGCCACTGAAATCCAAACCAGATTGCAAAGCCACAAGCACAGTCCCTGTTGACCAGGTGGGACCTGTGTGCCCAGCCCCTGGAACCTGCTCCAGTGATCACTCACATTGAGTATTTACATTCTCATTACAAGATTCTCAATTTCAAACCTTCCTCTCCCTTTTTTTCAATCCAGTAAGGAATCCTGGCACCCTGTAAGCTTCTCTACCAGGCTGATGTCAATGGTGACACCATGTGACATTAGCAACAGAAAGGATCATTTATATAGGCAGCGCCTTGACAAATTTTGATTTTCTGTTCAGACCATAAACACATGTGCACTCCACAGCAAGGCAGAGCTCCAGTCCTGTCAGTCCAAGTTTACTAACAGAGGAAGACAGAATTTGGCCACTTCTTTTGAAAAACTCATACCTGAGACAATGTTCTACCTTTTCCATGAAGTCTATGTCAGCATAAAGACCATGTCACATAATATTAAGTTCCAGAATGACAGAGAAAAACAAGATACAAAACTTGGAGCTTCTTGAAGCCATGATTGGTACTATGCCCTGCCAGTGGTGGAGCAGGCTTGGCTCACGCACCCTAAGGGCTCACCTCCCATTTTGTGTCCTGTAAACCACCATCTTGTTCTCGTTTTGACCCAGCTCTTAAGAGAAAAACTCTGGACATAATTACACTAAATGTGATTTTTCACTCTTACACAAATATATCTCTTGTTTTAACATTTCAATTTACACAAATCTGGGAGGTTTTTGCCCCAGGACTAAACAAGCTAAGCTAGCACTTCATGTACCTTACTCAAAACAGGCAAGTGGAGTGTTTTTATTTTATTTCTTCCTTGACTGATTTTTGGTTGGCTTGCTTGGACAGTTCTTTATATTACTACTTTTATGCTGAGCTTTTTTATTTCTTTATATTTTATCTTGGAAAGAGGGGTGAAAAAAAAGTCAGTCTGCTAAAAATACATAAAGGCAATAAATTCAGTCCTAGTCAAGCAGGGGTATATGAGATCAGTACTGGTCACTGGCAATTTTAGCAACACACTGCCTTTCCCATTGGTTAAACACTGGAGACTGCTCTGGTCCTTGAGCTGCTGTAGGGCAGCTGGCTCCAGCACGGAACAAAACTGCATTTTTCGGAATCCCTTAAATGAGGGCAAAGGTTTGAGTCAGCCTCTGTTGGCATTAATTTGCTTTGTTCCCTAATGACTGAAAAGGGGACAGAGAACACATATGTGAAGACAACAGCACTTAAATTCACTTTCTATTATTGCAGTCATGGTTTCAGGTTCTCCCCCTCTATTTGCACAGACCCACCACATAGCTGACAGTGCTGCACCTCCGTGTAAGGAGGTGGCCAGTGGGATGGAGCCTCTTGAGCTTAGCCACAGCCACATCTCTCTGCAGCTGCTGCTCACACCACTTTTCCTCCTTTTTTTTTTCTTTTTTTTTCTTTTTTTTTTCTTTTTTAATACTTTTTAAGCAAACATCATCTTTCATAGGATCAACTGTAAGAAAAAGTAAGACCCAAGCCCCGTTCAAGAGGTATTGCTGTATTAGACTGATGTTTCTCTCAGGCCACAGGACAGCAGGTCAGATTGTCCCCTCAGACAACAGGCACAGGACAGGGGTGCTGCCAGAAGTGAGCCAGGACCCCATGCTGTTTGCCACGGTGCCAGGTGGGGATACCCAAACACATCCAGGCAGGACAAGACCATCTGGCAAGGCCAGGCTGGTGCCACTCAGGACCAGCCTTAGGTGGTTTTATGAAGTGACACAGTCATGGTGACAGCCAGTTGGAAGACTGGACCCGAGCACTTGATCCTTGCCTGCCTGCCCATTCACCCACTAAGCCAGGCAGCAAGCACAGAGGAACAAGGGGCAAACCCATGCCACATCCAAAAAAGAAAGATTGGGTCTACACACCAGGGTAATTAAGAAGCCCCAGAGGTTTGGATGGGAAGGGTGTCTGTGAGGCTGAAGCCAAAAGATAGGTGATCAGACTTTGTCACAGGCACCGAGTGTAATTGTAAGGACACACTGAACTCTGCCGTGTTTCTGTTCCCTCTCCATCATGGGCATAAAACCATGAGGTTTTATGAGGTTCCTCCATGGCCACCTTCATCTTCTGGATATAAATTGATATTTAAGGAGAGGCATTTGAAGTGGCATGACTGCTGGCTTTACCTCAGCCTCAGCAGTGAGCAGAAGCCACAGAAGACAGAGAAAAATAATCGGTTTCTTTCTCCCAAACTCAACTTCGACGCCCAAGCAGTTGCAGGTAGAATCTGCCCTCAGCTGTATGCAGCTGTGGGACACACAGGGAAGCGGGAGAAGATCTCCTGGGCTGGTCAAAGACAAGACGTTGATCTCTAAGGAGATGAGTCCCACAGACCCCTGTCTGGGGACAGACCCCTGGGGGCTGCCTTAGGGCTTGGCCATCCCTCCCTGGGAGGGCAGAGTGGGTCCAGAACAGATTTGGCCACTACAGCTGTAAAGAGATTTCCAGCTCTTGCTACTGAGAATTGTGTCAGAAAAAACCCTTAGTCCATGATATTCGCCAGGCAGTAATTCACTTAAGTTGACTTTTCAGTTAAAGTTTCAATTTCTTACTATTTTTCTCATCATTCCTGGAAACCCAGGTTGACTCAGGTGCCCAGTGTGCATTGGGTGACCAGTTCACTTCGTGGTCACTGGTATTTAAGTAGTGATAATGGGCAAAAAACCCAGTGAAGAGGTCCGAAGCATTCAACACCATCAGTTTCAAAATTTGTCACACAGTAAAATAATTCCTGTTTCATTAGCAGGAAATATGTTTTCTGAGACACAGCAGCCACAATCCTAACTACTGAAGTCAAGGATTAGACACTTCCATCTGTGCTAGTTAATGACTCTGAATGTGTGGACACAAAAGACTGCATCAGCGCTACTCAGCATGGGCAGGAGCCACCCACGTACCTGATAGCTCTGCAGCTTGGGAATAGTGCAGGAAACAGAGGCACAGTTTAAGACAGAGAGCTGAGATTTTATAAAGCAACTGGAGATCTGGTATCAGCACTAAATACTTTACAGGTATCCTGGTGACTTAACGGGGAAGGCTCAGCATTTCATCACGTTTTGGAGGCATTTCACACAGGGCATTGAAAATGAAGACACCCAAAATCAGTTTGGGCAGGATGTTCACAAATGCACCTCACATGTTTTTGTTGGATACTTCCCATTTTCCTCACAAGCTCTCCCCATTTTCTCCCCAAATTACGGTGTGTGCCTACACATGAAGTCATGGTTGCAGTCACAGAAGTTGCTGTGCAATTACATTCTTGTCTCTACCTGTTCTCTCCACCCAAACAATCATTTTTAAATGCTTTGGAAAAGTATATTTTCACTCCTTCAGTAATACAAAGGCAATACAGCAAGAAGCCTGTTGGGTCCCACTCTGCTCCATGTTTCATCGACAGAATGGCACCAGAGGTACAACACAGTGCACCAGCAGAGAGGGTTCACATCTCCCAGCACCAAAGTCGCCACAAAGTTCATTAGAAAAAAGATAAGCAAGAAACAGTTTCAAAGTCAGGTACTAAACCTTGATATCAACACTCATAGCATGATATTCCTATTTTTAAAGCATTAACTTTTTAAAATTCTGTTCTGTAAATGGTCCATAGTATTTGCCAACAGACAGAGATTAAAAACCAGAGACACTCCTTTAGCTGCATCCTTCAAGGGGTTGATTAGGAGATGGTTACAGGAAACTCACCCAAGAGTGTGCCTGCTACAACAGTCATGCCCTTTAGGGAAATCTGGGGGTGTCTACAAAGCTGAAACCCTTCAGGAAGGCTGGGTTTGACTTGAAACTAGCCTTAGCCTGGCAGTGTAGGAAATCTTTTTGTTAGTCAACTCAAAGAGCAGTAACCTTCTCTGCTTCTACCCCCTGTTCTGCCCCAGCACGGGAGGACTTGCTCCTGTCACACCTGAAGGCCACCTCTGCTCTGCTCCAATTGATTACAGGGCCTGAACAAGGACAGGGCCAATGTGGAGAGGAACTGTGGACAATGGCAACATCACAGCACAGCACTCCCACACACCCCTAATATTTGCATTTTGCCCGCTCATCTCAGATGTTCTCCACGGATGCTTATTTAATTCCTAGGTCACGAGTGCTGCAGGCTCAAGGATTTCAGTTCTTTGTGCTCAGAGAAACTTCTGAAAGGATTCAGCATCCATTCCCCTAAGAGCGAGGACATCTATTTATGGGGCTACCATTACCTGAACTCCATCCACAGTCACAGTGCTTATTTAACACTTTATCACTCCCAGGAAAGAAGTTAACCTTATCAAAGTAAGACGCTTCTGAACCAAATGTTGATTTCTAGATGCAATCAAGCTTTACAAGTGAGCAACAGCCCCTCAGTAATGCAGATGCCATGTGTATGCTCCCTTATCCTATTAAACAGGCTGCAAGGACCACAAGGACCAGTTTAACACCTCTCATAATATAAAAACTCCATAGTATGCTACCTAAAATGTCAGGAAACTTGACAGTTTGAGAAACTGCTGAGAAATACGTGCCAGCAAGTCCCTCGGCTGATGGGGGAACTTTCCTGAACCAGGGATGTTTCCAGGAGCTGCATTCAGGGCCAGGGCCGCTCCCTCACCCGTAAGCAGCCTTTGAGAACACCACATACAGACCAGTTCGAGTGCAGAAAACACTGGTCCCACCTTTCAGTTTGGAGGATTTTGTCAGGTTTTGTTTGTGCCACACAGACCTGGGGAAATCTCAGCGATGCAGGGTATCAGCTGTAACGTGTGTGTCAGGATTCACAGCTCTCCCCCTAGAGAAAAAGCCCAGCACCAACCCGCGCTGTCAGCCAGCCACACAATAATCACACACTTCCCCTGACCTAGCTCTAAGTATTTGCAAGCAAGAGCTCTGTGATCTTCTGTAATCTTCAGGCTTCTTTACTGCCTTTCAGGCACACATCTCTCTGTGCTGTCCTAGCCAGGCTTTGCTCCATCCCTCCCATCACATGAAATTACATGCTCCCGAATCAGCGTAGGACGCAGAATAGCCCCATCCAGCCGCCATTCATCCGCTGTGACTCATCCCACAGCACTCACAGCCTGGCATTTGATGGGGCTCTTAATCCTGCAAAATGCAGAGCAGCTTCCATTTCCACAAGTCAAAGGGAGCTGAGGATGCTCGAAACTTTGTGGACTGAGGATTGTAAATTAGCCAGATTCCAGCTGCTTGGCATGGCAGGAGCACAAAAGATGTGAACAATCTTTACACTTTAAATAGCTTGGTGCTTTCCACACACATCTAGAGCAGGTCCTTTGGTGAGGTGCACACAGGCTTGTTCCTTCTTTGGGAAGACGAGGAGGAAGAGCAGGATACCTCTGCTCTCACTCAGCCTCCTGAGCAGAGCTGTATGGTCCTGCACAGCACTGAGAGCTGCTACTGAAACCAGCAGTGACACGAAGCCAAAAAAGAAAAGAAGTTTGGAAATGGCTACTCTGGGCAGAAGCCAGCTAGCCTCTGCTGGCCACATCACCTCCCGGCTCGGTGGGAGGCTGCCCCTCTCTCCTGCTTACATGGTCCCTGTTAGCTTCTCCACCTCCTCATAGCAGGGAGAAAAAAGTCTGCAAAACACAAACACCTGCAGAAATGCAGCGAAGGAAAGCAGCAGCATGGAAATGGTCACATTTGGGTTTTAAATGAAGCTGCTGTCCCCTGCCCTGGAGTGCAGTGGGTACCGAGCCGGCCCGAGCCAGGGCACACTGCCCCCAGGGAACCAGGCTGCCTGCCTTGGTCAGGAGGCTGAGACTTCTCCCACCAGTGTCCAGAGGAAACCTGCACATTCAGAGGGAAAATAGGAAGTTCTGTGGGGCATTGCCAGGGTACTGAGAATAAAACCCTATGCACATACCATACCCCACAGCTGAAAGGAAAGGGAAATCCCCCTGGTGCTCCTGTTCAGGGGAGCAAAGAGGCACCCAGTGGAAGCAGCCAGGTGTGCTCCATGCCAGCCACTGGAGCACATTTACTGCCTTTGGAAAACCCACTCTGCAAGAGGACTGCAGCCAGGCCTCCCCATATTTACTGGATATTCTGCTTGTTTGTGTGAGCATTCCCATTGAGCTTCAGTAACACTGCCATTGTTTTCCCTGGAGGCTGGTGGAAAGGAGTACTGGGACAGCAGGGCACCCCCAGAGAGGTGACAATGTACTCCTCACCTGTGCTCCAGCCCCCGGAATCCTCTGTGGGAACCACATTTTTTCTCTCGTGGCTCCCCAGGGCAGCTCCAGAGCCACCTCCCTGTTCTCTCCCCAGTGCACGGCCAATTCAGCCATGGGTGGCCCTCAGCCAGGAGGGTTTTTTCCACCTTAAATAGGACCATTATGTATCAGTCCTTTCATAGGCCAGCAGGCCAGGGAATAAGACAAGAGGGTTTACTGACATGGCTTATTTAGCTAGTTCAGAGCCTAAATTTGCACAAGTTCTCTAGCTGCTTTTCTCCAAAGTCAGTAACAGGGCTTGGCAGGGACCGTGGGTTTTGCTGGCAAAGTCAGCCTTTTTGTGTGAAGGAGGGAGGAGCAGGGAAACCCAGACTGCTGTGCTCTCTAGGTCAGGGAAAAGGAAAAAAGGAAGAAGCGTGAGACAAATGGGACAGAATTACAAAGGAAAACTGAAAAAAAGATAGTTAGGAACAGAAAAAGATGTGAAGGTGATTAAGGAGAACAAGACAAACAACAAAATAAGGTAGCACTAGCAGGTTTATGCAAAGGAGATCTAATTATGGGTGGCTAAATCCTCCAGGACATTAATATTCCATCATAATGTGTCTAGTTTCCTCCTTTCCAGACATGGCAGGGAGGAAATGAGAATCACTTAGATACACTGTTTAATGAGCAAATGATGGACGATCACCCAATAGAGCCTGCCTGAGAAGTATCCATTAGCTTGAACTCGCACAGTAAATCCGTGTGCAGCTCACAGGCCTGCCTCTTCCAACGCTGTGCCTAAACTTAATGGAACTGCAGCCAGAGGAAGGGATCATTGTAAATAAAAATCTCATTTCTGCAAGACAAGAAGGACCGTAGGACATACATAACAGCTAATCACAGCCCTTCCCACCACCCACACACCTGGCTCACCAGCCAGAGCGCTTCTATTCCCCGTGCTCATATTTAGCTTTTGTGTTTCTAATTCCCAGGCTCCACTGGAGACAGGTATTTCCCATCAAAATCTATTATGTAAATAAATACAAGTGTACAGTGTAATAAAATGCAGCCGATGCTTCAGGTTGCTCTCAAGACCAACATCTTATCAAGGCAGTACATGAAGCTTATGGTTCTTAGAACTGGGCCTGCAGACACCTCGGTTCCACACTTTACACCACAGCTTTGGGAGTCAGTGCTCTTGCTGAGGGTTCTCACAGCCTGTCCCTGAAGGTCAGCCCCCAGAGGGCAGGGTGGGCTTTCTCCTTTTAACTGCAATACATGGTATTTCATCTGCTGAATGTTCAGGAATTTAGAAGTTGCCCCCAAAGAGGCACCTGGCCAAGGAGCCCCTTGCTCTATGCTCCACACCAGACCCACAGCAGCAATGCCCTGGCCCCACACTGGTTGCAAACCTGTCCCAGCAATGGCTGGCACGGGGAACATCCAGGTTTAGGTTCCCCACATTTCACCAGGAAGCACTGGCCCTGCAGAAGTGCCCTTCGCTGGGTGTGCTGTCACTGCAGCAGGCTGTGCCACCTCCCTGCATCCCCAGTGCAGGGGGCTCCTCTCCAGTGCCTCCACACCCACCTCTTGACTTTTTGGACACAAACATCTTTCAATATTTGTTGTTTCTAATTGTTGCTTTCACCTCAAATGCAGGAAGGGGACTGGAGTTTCGCGATGCTTCTGCTTTTCCTGCCCTGAGCTTGCCTGGCCGTGAGGCTGGTGGGGTGCACCCCACTGCACCCAAGGGACCCATCCCTCCGATGGCCCATCCGTGCCCAGCACAGAGTTCCCACTGACGTGCTGCACCCCCAGACCCATCATCTGTGAGAACCTCCACTGGAAATGGATGGGAGCACCCAGGGTCCCTACTGTCCCTGGGGGTGTTCAAAAAACGGGTTGATGAGGCACTTGAGGCCATGGTCTGATGGTCAGGAATATGATGGGATAAAGGTTGGACTTGAGGACCCTGGAGGTCACTTCCAACCATAATGATTCTATGATTCTACCCCCACTGCCCTGGGCTGAGCCCCAGCCCACACCACCCCAGCTCCAGTGGGAGGAGATCACAGGCAGGAGGCAGAGAGCAAGGAGGTGAGGAGGGAGGTGGAGATGCGTGAGGACATGGGGTGCAGGCGGCCAGCTCCAGTGGCCAGGGATGGGGGATGGCAAGCACGGGCTGCCTGCGGGTGCACTCCTCCCTGCATTATTATATGCATTTCTAAGGCAACTGTCACCATAGTGTCTGCACCTTCTTTCAAAAATAGATCTACTACAAGTAAACAGGCTCTTTAAAGCTCAAGTGAAACAAAACAGGTGAATCTAGCATCCCCCACATTGCTCATAAAATCATGTATTTTCCTCCAGCAACCAAGAGTTTAAATATTCCTGCTCCATCTGGAACTCTGCTGGCTGACAGAAACGTACGTGTTGAGACCCTAACAAACTGAAACAAGGAAAGTAGGGAAAGGGGGAATTAATGCACCTACAGTTCATGGTCAGGACTTCAAATCCATAGGTCAATTTTTTAAGTTGTGAAATGATCACTTGCTCTGCTAAAATGCCAAAAGCAGGTCCAAGTTACCCAAAGACAAGATGATGATGATGGGAGACCCATGAAAAGTCACAGACCAGAGGTGAGACAGCAAATACAAAGACCAAGCTGCTACTCAAATACTTGCAATTTCTTACACCTTCCTCCAAACTTTGGTGTAGAAGCTGTACTGGTGGCTCTGCTACAACCCCGTGCACTTGTGAGCACAGATAATCTGGTGAGTGAAGATGGACACTAAGACAGTAACACCTAAGACAGTGTTTGCAAACACATGGGACACAGGGCTCTGCGTTGGAAGACAGCAGACCTGAGGGTTGCAGCTGGCAGAGAGAAGGTGCACATGGCAGAGTTCAGCAGGAGGGATGGCACAGGCCAAAGGGATGCCAAAGAGGCCTGTATTGTTGCCTGAATGTAAAGAAATGGCTACAATGAAATGAAATTTCCAAGTGAAGCCAAAGCACCATGAAGTTCAAACAGTGGGCTTTGCACAGAGGATGCAGGATCTCACCAAGTCAGATTTATTGCATGCTTTGCTTCTCCAGGGTGAGAAAGAAAAAGAATCAGGAAAGAACACTATTTTTACATTAGGGCTATAAAGTTTCTCTATAAGCAGGACACCTAATAAAGTAATTTACATGTGCTGGCCCTGTCTTGAGGCAGCTAATGAGGATGCTGAAGGTTAACACCTAACACAAACTAATGAAAGGGGAATGTTCTGAAATTAATTTACATAAACTTTTATATGGAAACAGGAACCAAACCAGGTTTGTTGCAGTCTGCTCCCCATTGCTTCTAATAGGCATTGCCCTTCTCTGTACTGGTTCTGCTGAGTCAAAACCATCTGACCAAGTGCAGTTCTGTAATAAAAAACCCATTCACTGCCCCACCTGCTACGGTCAGACCGAGAGCCACATCCCTCCAAACCCTCCTGCCATGGACAACGAGAAGCCTTTTCCTTTCCCTTGGCAAGGAGCTGTCATCAGGATGCAATACTCTCCAGCTCATCTCATCATCACCATCTATCAAGTCCCACTTCACAGCAATTTTCCCACCATGGATTTCATCCAGACCCAACAGAAGCAGATGCAACATCTCCCATTTCACGTGGATCAGGGTGATATTATTGGCAGCCTCCATCCTGAGATGTCCCAGCTGGCAGGGGGACCCCAATTTTCAGACTTAGGTTTAAGGTAGAGAGTTTAATGCCTGTGAAAAATTCACACTTGCAAATGTGATAAAAAGAATAGAAAATTACTTTAACAGCAGCAATTACCTGGAGGGTCACTGATGAAGTGGTAAATCACACAACAATTCTACTCTTACATGTTTCAGCCTCTTGCTTCATAATTCCTTACAGTTGGTTTTACTACACGATGCCCAAAGCCCTGGTCCCTGCTCCAGTGAGCTCCAGCAGGAGCAGAGCTGCTGCACCAAACACTTTGCTTAGCATCACACTCCCCTCCACAAATGCCCCATTCAGCACTCGGGGCTATTAATCACAGCTGAAAAAGAAATTCTTTGACCAGATTTCTACACCTCAGCCTGAAAAAAGACACACATTTTTACTGCTAATCCTTCAAACTTGCACATTTTTTCACTGGTGAGCTATGTCTGCAGCGTAGGGAGCCAAGAAAAGGAAAGGAGAGGAGGTTTTTCCTGACCAGCCATTTTCACTGGAGCTGTGAGGGCTTGGAGAAACCCATCTGGGGAGTGGAGTTATTTCTCCCTTTCCTCTCCTGTTTGAGGCTGCTCCCAACCAGAAAGACCCAAATTTCCAAAGGCATCAGGATGCTGGGCTGTCAGTGCACCCACTTGGCTGCCGTCGCAGGGGATCTGGCCCTCAGCAGCTGAACAAGGAGGGCTCCAGCTTTCCTGGACCAGCCAGGTTTGCAAGGGCTGTTCCTAGGAGTTTGATTCTCAAGTAAATAGCTCACTGTGACTCTTTTGTGCATCCAAGTGTATGCATGTGTGTGTGTCTGTGTGTGTGTGTGTGTGGCAATACTCCCCAGGCTCGCTCATTTTAATGCTGCTTTCTCCCCAGATAAAAATATACATATTCTTATTAAGAAAAAAAAAATGTGCAAAGTATAAATTTGCATCCATGATCATTTCTGGTTCATAAATTGTACTTTAATAATAAAACAATATACTCTTCTGCACTGCCTCTTAAATACTAACAGGGAAGTCAGTCGTATTTGTATGCAAGCCTAAATATTTTGATGAAGGAATATACAATTGGTATAAAATAAATACTGTAAAGTGAAATATAGATAAAAGGGTAAATAAAAGCAGGTGTAAAGCTACTATGATGAGAATCCAACACCTCGCCCTGCCTCCTTCTCCATGAGAAGGGTGTTTCAGTCACAGGGAATGACCCATGGAGCAGATGCTTCACACCCCCTAGGCAGAGGTGCCCCACACTTTCCTACTGCTGAATTTTACTGCATAGGTTGAGGGAAATTCTCCAGCTGAGATTCTTCCTACTAGAAAGACAGGCTTTGTTAGCTACATTAAGGTGAAAGAAATTACAATGAGGGGGAGAAAGCTGTATATAACACATTCGTAATGTCAAATTTAATTTGCAGAAAACCCAACTTGGACACCATAAAGTGGAAACTATTATTTTTTATGACCCCTTAACAGCCTGTCCTTAGTGCTAACATCCCATAAATAAATTTCAACATCTTGTTATACATGTAGTTTATTTTTAAAAAGACTAAAAGGGCAACACAGTTCTTATTGAAAATTGGCACACATACAAAGAAAGGGGGCAAGCTGGCTTTTAAAACTTTATCCCAAAGCCTTTTTTTCTTTTTATTCCTATTAAACTTCCAACCTTTCCACTCAAATGAAACATATAGAGAGTTTCCAAATATTTTATTATTCTGAATGGATTTCCCTAGTGTAACAGTAATAATATTTTTACAGTTAAAAGATCCACTGATTTAATAAGTGTGATTTGTGTATTTAGAAAATTCATTAGAGCAGACATTCCCCAACATTTTTAGATTATTTATTTATTTATTTAGCCTAATTTGGGTACACTACTTCAAAAGAACGCTTAGAGCTTCCCAGTTCCTTAGTCACTCACTAATAACATCTAATAATTAATAAAGACATGTAAATTCTTAACTCCCAGAACTATTCCAAACTTACTATCTGTGCGCTTCATGACATGTCTCACTTATAGATATCTGCATTACTTTGTTTCATAAAATGCTGAAGGGACACGTACTTATCTTGTCTCCACCAAGAGTGAATATTCAGGCATGCTGCAACCAAAGCAAAATGAAACTGGAGCCTGAGAAAACCTCTCCTCTAGGAGCCCTCAGAGCTTCCCAGGCAACTGTGGAGGCTTCCAGCTGGTTCTACTGCACAGTTGTGTCCTCTCTGCAAGTGCTCGGTGCCTTTGTGTGTGTAAATGCACGCACGTTTGCACACCCCTGCTGGAGTCAATGCACACACCTGCAGCAGCTATGGGGCTGTGCACTTACTGTGCAGAAATGCAGGTGTGGTGTCAGGTGAGGACATCAGCACAGTCTCATTAGTGCTAATTCTTACAACTATTTGGGAGGCAGGAGGAAGTGAACCAACCAACTGTGCAGCTGTGATATGGAAAGTAAATGCCCAACCTCAGAACAAATGCAATGCTGGGGACAGTGACTCAAAGTGTCTGTAGAAACGAAGTGGGTAGAAGTGAACCTCCTCATCCCCCTCGTAAGGCCACCAGCCCCTTCTTGCCTCCACAGAATCACAGAATCACAGAATCACAGAATCTAAGGGGTTGGAAGGGACGTCAAAAGATCATCTAGTCCACCCCCCCTGCCAGAGCAGGGTCATCTAGAGTCCATCACACAGGAACTCATCCAGGTGGGTTTTGAATGTCTCCAGTGAAGGAGACTCCACAGCCTCTCTGGGCAGCCTGGTCCAGCGCTCTGGCACTCGCACAGTGAAAAAGTTTTTCCTGATATTTACATGGAACCTCCTATGCTCCAGTTTAAAACCATTGCCCCTTGTCCTATCATTGGTCATTACTGACAAAAGCTTGGCTCCATCATCCTGACACTCACCCTTTACATATTTGTAAACATGGATGAGGTGACCCCTCAGCCTCCTTTTCTCCAAGCTAAAGAGACCCAAAGAGACCTCTGTATCCAGAGCTGTTAAAATCCCTATTCTATGGGCAGATACCACAGGGAATAACATTAGCTCAAGCTATCTTTACTTGGAGGCAAATTATATTGTATCTGCTCCTCTCTGGCCAGTGCTTCTGTCAGGGCTTTGTGTCCTGCACCATTTCCTTGTCATATTTATTTGCTTGTGTCGATTCCTGGTCTTCTGTTGGCAGGAAGACTGCCAAAACCCTAAGTCCTGTCTGCTCCAAGCACTGCTAAGCCCAGGAAAGAGGGCGTGGGGATTTCCACACGTGGCTCAAGCCAGTCTGGTGGCAGAAGCTTCCTTTCAGAACCTTCCCACACCAGAACCACACACAGATGCAAGGTTATTTATACACCAACTGTAACTGTGCTGCTAGGTTTGCAGCGTGGAAAGCAAGTCCCTGGGTTTGGATGGCTTCTGTTACAACTTCTTATAATCTGCACAACTCTTCCTCAAAGACAGACAGAAAATCTGCACAAAAGCACCTTCCTTTCGGAACAAAGAACTTCCTTCCAACTTAACCACTACAAGAAATGTTCAGATAACTAATTCACACTTGAGGCAAACAGGGTTACTCAGCTGAACCAAAGTTTTTTCCCAGGCAAATTTCACCACAGCCAATGGGTCAGCAAAGCAGAGTTCCTCCACACTTTTGTATGACATCTGAATGTATTTCCTATCCACACTTGTATTTTTCCCTCTCAACGAGATTTCACTGTTGGTCTCTTGATTTCCGATAGAGTTCCATAATCTTATGGAAATCCTGCAGCAAATAAAGGCTGTGCTTGTGCTTGGTCCATGCTTAACTTACGCTTCACAGTGTAGGTGTGCTTTGGCCAAGCAGCAGTACAGAAAGGACTCTGAGTCATGCTGACAAATGGACTGCTCAAACAGCAATACTGACAGCTGCCATCCCTCTGCATGAGTTATGGACACTGCTGCCATCCCCCTGCATGAGTTACGGACACTCCCGTGTGCTGGGAACCCATCAGTTCCTATTAGTGCTGACTGGTTTCAAGGATGGACTGTTAAGGCGAACGTCACTCAAGTGTATGCAAAATTTCTATTGATCAGAAAGCCAAGCCTGTAATCAATAAAGGCACAGACATCCTTTCTCCTCCATCATGCAAGCAATTGGCCTAAAAATGTAACCTTTTTTTGTTATTATTAAGGGAAGTTATTTTCATATTCTGTGTCTGGGAAGTGTCAGACACAAAAATTTCTTCTAAATACATACAATAATAGTTATTATTCTACTCCAGTTGGGGGGACTTGAACTTGTCCCTGACCTCCCAGCTCTTCCCATGTAAGCCCTTCAGCATCAGCCACCACTGGTCACACCAGTGGCTTCCTCGTGCACCAGTCAGCACTGGTACCTCAGGGGCGAGCTCTTTGTCACAGCTTTACTCACCACACTGGCTCTGAGTGGACAACCCTGAGCATCCCTCGCAGTCTGAAGTTCCTCACCTTGCAGACTATTAAAATCCTCTCTCTGATTCAAATTCAGGGGAATGGGATGTATTCTTCCACATCTTTTCAGAAAAACTGGGAGTATTTTACCTCTAGTATGAGCAATATTGCACTTACCCACTTCTCACTTCAACGAACAACCTGACACCAAGGTAGGACACGTCCATATCTGACTGCTCACACCAATAACACAACCCTCATGTCTGCTCACCAACAGCTCCAACACATGAAAGATACAAAGCTTGAGACCTTAAGATACTGTATAATGTTAAATACCTTAAGTCCTGCTTGAAAGTCAGGTGGGGTTTTTTTGGCAAAAAGAGTTACTAATCAGCTTCCAAAAATAAGACACACAAGTGGCTCCTGTTGAAGCAGGAACCGCAGCAGA
The DNA here is from genome assembly GCA_013398125.1 of Aegotheles bennettii. Classification (NCBI taxonomy): domain Eukaryota; kingdom Metazoa; phylum Chordata; class Aves; order Caprimulgiformes; family Aegothelidae; genus Aegotheles; species Aegotheles bennettii. The sequence continues at coordinate 1,435,098 of VZRW01005737.1, read as the reverse complement.
AAATGTGCTCAAGCCTGGACATTTTTGTTCATCTTTTCAGAGTGCAGAACAGCTGAAAGAGCCAACGCTTTACTTCCCTAAGCCTTGGAAAAATTCTCCTGCTCTTTTAATATAATGATCTACAGACCTTAATTAAAAAAATTGAATGCACTTACATCTTAAATACGTTAACGCACTGTTAATAAAAACCCCTCACATCTGTGCTTATATGATACATGCTGTTCAAAGCCACAAATTGTTCTCCTAAAATACCACACTACTCCTCACCCAGCTGAACCCAGAGACTGCCTTAAAAAGCCTGTTTGGGGGCTATTGGAGTCGGTGGAATTTGGAGTGAAGCCTTCCCTTCTAACCAGACTCATCACTTATTTACATGGAAGTAACAAGACCATAAAAGAGGCAACAGGGTAATGACGTGTAGCCCAAGTGTTTACAGGGTACCCACAAAAACTTAACGTGCACTCTAAAAGGACCGAGAGGGGAGGGGGGGATTTGGAAAGCAACTCCAGAGCTGGCAGGAGGTAGATCCACTCACTCCCAGCTCCCCCTTTCCAGCTTCACCCTTCCTTCCCCACACTTTGGATGTCCCATCACAGCCAGCCCCACGGACAACTGCTGGAATGAACGGCTGAAGCTGGCTGCAGGCTATCCACACTTTTTCCAAACACTTTGGGTTTTTCCCCCTCAAAAAACAAGGACATGGAAGAAACCAACAGACCATGTTTCCAAATCTGCAGCTTAAGTGATGCCTTTTATAAAACCCCTTTGCTTCAGCAGCAGTGAAGGATCATCTTCCACATGCCTTGTGTGTCTGCACCACTTGAAAATAACCACCCACAACTGGCTTTGGAGGCACTAACACCTTCTGAAGTGGCATTAGTTGCAGATTTTTTCACCAAGCATGCTGACATAGCTGGCTTTGGGGTTGCAATATCATGTTATTCAAAGACAGTGAGTTAACATCATTTAAACTGGAACTGGAAACAAGACAGATTAATACTCCTTGATCTCCACCACTGCTGTGCTGTCAGAGCACCAGCCGACAGGTTAGTGATCAGTGAAAAACCCCAAACTTCTGGCAGCCAGGGCCATTTTCAAAACCAAAATGAGAGCTTTTAATAACTCAAAAACACAGCGTAATGCGTTTTGAATGACAGCTTTTCATTTCAGCAAGTTTATGTTATAGTTTCTGTCTCCTTGAATTAAGAGATCATTTGTTTAAATTGCTTGATTATATGTAATGATCCTCCTCTTATAAAACAAGATTCAACACTGCCACTGGGGGAGAGGGTGGAAACAGCACAGAAATTCAACAAGAAAAAAAAATTCATACGAATCTTGCAGTAATAAAACATCAGGAGAGTTTTCACTCGAATGTTGAGAAAAGCAGAGCTAGAAACATCTTGTTCTACACCAGTTATTAACACTAAGTCTTCATTCAGAGTACAATGTACAGCTCTGATCAAGCTATAGGATCCACATGCTCACAAAATATTTAACTTTAAATACATAGCAAGGAATTAGTCTCCAACAATTTATGCCATATCTTCCTGCCACTCTCCATTTTCCTAAACCTTGGAGTCCAATTCACATACATAAGTCAGATTATTCTATTTTTAATGTAATAGGGATTGGATATAATTTTCTTTCAAATCTGGGTTTGGTTTCAAAGCAGTCTTTTGCACTGTCATGGACCGAAATGAGAACAAAAATCCAATAAAATCTGAGAGCTAGAAAAGCGAAACCATTTACCTGTGAGTTGGAAAGCAGTTTACACATACATTACTAAAGTTTTCTGAAAACATCCCAATGGGCAGAAAGGAAAAATAAGAGTTTACTTATTCACCTAATTTTTATTCTGTAACTTTCAGAGGAAAAATATGGATTTTGTCTCTCTACACTTAATTGAGCTTAATTGAGGGAAGAAGAGGTGGGTCTGCTTCCAAATGAGAACAGACTGATAGAAAGTGATGTGTGTATCATGTTGAAATTGTCTACCAGCCAGGATCCTCCCAGACGCTGCTCCTGGTTGCTCACCCTCATTAAGATGATTTCAGCTTCCTAACAGCCCACTGAGGAGGAAGAAGCCCATAACTGTTCCAGACCTTGACCCGTTTGCAGTGGGATGGGTGCCGACCTCCTGCTTGTGGCGGTCTCTGGAGCAGAGGGTCTCTGGACCACAGGTGAGGTGCCCCGAGTGCCACCGCTCCACAGGACATGTTGCCAACTTCTGCTACCTGGGGATGCACAGAAGCAGGTCCTGTCCAAGGATCCCAGTGAGCAGGGGATGGCAGAAAATACAGTGCTGTGAGAGCAAGTCAATCTAACAAGAGACTCATTTCTAAAGCTAAAAAGAAAAAAAAGAAAATACAATACAAATACAATCATCTCTCCATCATTCACACTTTATCATGTACTTAATCCTGAAGTTCTTCTGTTTCTGAAGGCCTAGCTAGTTCTCAATGAAAGTTATTTCTCATTTAATTAAATCTAACAGTTGTGTATTTGACAAGAACAGGGAACACTGGCTGCTAAATAGACTTTGTGACCACACAGCCACACTCATCCATGGTGCAGTGGCTGCACTGTGAGGAGAGAGAACCACAAGTGAGGAGAACTGAATGGTGAGAAGTCTTGGTGATCTACATTTAAACAAACAAACCTGAGTAGAAAGGCAGACCCTTCCTAGCATCCCTGCACCTAACCATTCCTACGGGACGTTACCACTCATGAACACGCTCACTGCATTTGTCCATGTGTCCAACGTGGGGTGAGAGAAGGAAAGTGATGCTCAAGAGCTATGGTGAATGTGCATGCACAGCAAAACAAACAACATTTTCACACGTCAGAGCTTTCATTGATCATTCTCACGGTACCTTAAGAGAACAGAATTGCCATCACAGCTAGATTATCTCAGACATTTGATACTTCTTGTGCAAACAGTTCAGGGTATTATTTTTCTCATACGTGTCATCTCACTGCTGCCTCTAACCAGGCACTTGGAAAGGGGATTACTCAGACATGTTTGGGGTTTGCTCCAGGATATACCACAACTCATATGCAGACGTGCACCTTCAGTGTAATATTTCAGATACCCCTGTGTGTATGTTTGTATGCATATCTGCAGCCTCTATTTTTAGCAGGGAGCATCTGATTTGGGGATCTATTTAACTTTTTTATTTGGCAATCAGGTTTTACCCTGCCAACTAACACTTTTTAAATGTTAGAGCCAGTTCCTGGCTCCACAGAGTGCTTTTCCAGAGCAACAGTCACCGGACACACTCAGTCCTGCCAGGAAGAGGCTGGAACTGCCCACTGGATCATTTTATCCTCAGTTTACAGCAAGAAGTTTGTGTGTCACCATGGCAAGGCAGAGCAGTCACCTGCACTAGATGGATTATTCTACACTGTCCCGTTTTGACAACTGAAGACTTCAAAACCAAAAATATTGACCTTCAAGATCTGCAACATTGTTTCAAGTGATTCCCCATCCTACCCTTGCTAAACATTTACACTTTCACTTTAATAGACAGTAATTTTTTTTACTCACAGAGTAAACAGTGAATAAATTTGAAACTACTCAGAACCACAAACAGCCGTGTTTGCAACCCTAAAGAAGTTGCCTTTCCTTGCTCCCCAGCAGGCAGTCCTTGCTTTGCTGAGACCAAACTGCTGGCAGAAAGAGCCTGGTGCTGCAGTGACCAGGCAGGACCTGACCCTGCCTGCCATGGGCAGGGGGTGCCGTGGGGCCAGTGACCAGGCAGAGGGACTGTGCAGCATTCCATCTTCTCATTGCTTCCTTGCCCGTGTATTCACATCTGTGTATGCACATCTGTGTATTCCTTACCCCAGCTAACACACAGCATTGTTTATTGTGGGCTAACACACACTCACCCACACCCATATCAACACGGGTACTCGTATCCAAAAGGGCAGCATCTTCCTCTTCCCTTTTATTGCTCTTTTTATCAATAAACAGTGTTACTAAGCATATTTCTTGAAGACCTGTTTATGTTCTCCATGTGTTTTAAGATATACAGGAGTTTAATGTTGAGTATAAAACAGAAAAATTAACTATACTGCCATCTTTCCAGCAGCAATACAGATATTCACCCTAACAGCTATATCCAGGTTTAAAAGCTGATAAATTAGCCAAGGAGAAGAGTCAATGTATCTTATCTATCTTCATTAAGTTTGACTTCCAAATACTTAAGATGGGAGTAAATCACCCCTATTGCTGTGGGCACAGCTGAATTCATTTTAGATGGTGCCTCTCCTTCCTCAGGGTTTACTCAGAGGCCACTCGTACGCCTGGGGTCGTACACAAGTGTGGCAGCCAAAGCCAGCACACCAGGCTCCAGCAGCACCTGGCACAGCTAAGGAACTAGTAAAACATACTACATTTATTAAAACTTGGGGGGTTAAATCCACACCTTTGGTTTCACCTGTTCACTTGTGTTAGGGAAATAAGTCCCAGTGGCATTTGAGGAAAAGCCAGGACCACACAAAGAACCCTTGATGGACCATCTTGCCAATTCTCCTGCTAACCTGGGGAGCTGTTAGCCCCTCGTTTGGGCACCAGACACCCCCCAGGCAAGGCCTTTGTGAAGGCAAGGACCCTTGCTCAGGGCAGCAAGATAACAAGAACTGATAAGAGTTCTTTGTTCCTCCAAGGGACCATGTTGTCCGAGGGACCTTTTCCTCCTTACCTGTGAAATACATATTAAAAGCTGACACCCCTGGATATGGTAATCAAGATGCCAGCGTACCTGCTACCCATGTGTGACTGTAGCACTCCTGTCTCCACCCAAACCATACCAGATGTCACCTGAGGGTGGGAACCTCCTAGTTTTAGGGATAAAAGATGGGGAGAGAAGAGCCTTAGAAGGAAAAAGGGAGAGAAGAACCTCAAGGAGAAGAGCAGGAAGACAGAGGAGCAGTCAACAGCTGTCTTCTCTTCCCTCAGGGTGGGTAAGAACTGCACCTTCACCCTCTGGGTGGGAGTATCTCTGTTGCATTATCTGTACTATTGCTGCCAGTGCTTCTGCAGTAACTGTATTTATCACCAGCAACTTCGAATTTGTTTTATATCCATTGCTGTAATAAATTCCCTTTCCTTTGCCACATTTGTGACTCTGGTTTGGTGCAAGTGAGACTCTGAAACAAGTCTCTGAGGAGTTTAGAAAGCCTGGGGGTCCAGTCCCAACCTCGTCACTCCACAGGAGGGCTTTCCCCAGCCACCTCAGCCACCTGTCCTCTTTCTACCTCTTAACTGCCTTTACCCCTCCCCTCTTCCTCTCCCCCACTCTCAGGACAGTCTCTCCCTGTGCCTCCAGCCCAGCCGAGCCCTGCAGGGGTGCTGCAGGCAGCCAGGACCCGGGACACAGCAGGGACCCTCATGGCCAAGGGGCAGGGGTCCCTTATGGCCAAGGTCCTCCTCGCTTTACACCCAGCAGCGATGTGGCACGGGCACGGCCCGTGGAGCTGAACACCTCTCCCTGGCTCTGGAGAAGAGCTCGGCACATGGGGAGGACATGGGTTGGAGGTCACACAGCACTTTGCCAAGATACCAAAACTCCCCTTTGTTCCCCCTGTCAGTCTGGCTGCTCACACCATTCAAGAAAGAGCAAATGGGGCTGCTGGGCAGATTTCCCCTCGTGGTGTCCAAAGACAGAAGGCACCGTGTGCCACCACCACCACCCCATCAGCCACAAGCACCCACCCACCTGCCCAGCCACACTGCCAGCCCCACCACACTCACAGGGAGCAAGGGAACAAGTAGTTGACTTCCTTCCCCTGGTCACTTCAGGAGCCAGCAGTCGAGTCTCCCCAAGCTGGGGAAGCTGGGCACAGCAGGTGGCTCTCTCTCTCCAGGGTGGAAGAAGCAGGAATTTTGCTGCCATCCCTTAGGAGATGCTTGAGGCTCACGCTGTGGCTCCCTGTGGAACCCCCTGCTCTGGGACAGGCAGCAGCAAAGCAGCCCAGGGCAGGCATTTGCCCAAATCCCCGGGAACCAGACAAAGCCAAATAAACACAGATCGAAATGAGCAGCACCCAGAGGTGTTGGGCAGGGCCAGAAAGCCCAGGCAGAGCAGAGTTCCCTGCGAGTCAGGGACACTTGGAGCAGCAGAAAGCACCTCAGTCGGGTGGCATTGGACACCAAATTGGTGGTCCTGAACAAAATACAATTTGAGAAGTAATTAACTGCACTGTGAAACACTGATAATTTCAAGTATTAAAAATGTAATCTTGCATATTAAAACCAATTTACTAAAATCAAATCAATAACTTGGTGTCCTCTGTATTTCCTTCAGACAACTAATTTAATTAATCTTTTTGTTCGCTTGGATATAGATTTTAGATTTGCATTTCACCATCAGAAAATAGCTTGTACAATACTACAGGATTTTCACAAAGCAGATACATTTTTACATGGATTGGATTCTATTCCCTTGACTGAAATTCCGATCAGTGAGCAGTGAGAATGCTGCTGTAGCACACAGGATGTCACTCAGGATATGACAGTTTCCTCTTGTTTTAAACTACTTTTTAAAAAAAAGAATCCTTCTCAAATTAGAAGCAGAATATTGCTTTTGATCAGCAGCAGCAGAGACTGTGAGCACACTGGGCCTAATCCAGTTACTTACGAGTTTTGCTTGTAAATTTGATGGAAATTAAGTGGGAATTAAATTCAGTGCAGCAGAATCGGTTCACTGAAACGCAGTCAGGGTGTTCAGCCTGTGCCTGCATTTGTGCTGTTCCTCACCAAACCCCTTCAGGCTGCCACAACACCCTGGTGCCCTCCTGCGTGTCCCCCCCCAGCACCACCACCTCCCCATGACCAGACACTGCCCCATGCCATGCCCCAGCTCTGCAGCTGCACTGGCACAAGGCCCCCAGCAGTGCAGGAGCAGGGATGGGCAGGAGCCACTTGCACCTGCAGGGCAGGGCCCTTCCCAGGGCTGGGCAGTGTGGCCAAAGGAGAAAATATTTGCCCATTGCCTTCTGGAGAGTCCGATAACACATCCCTCCCTCTTGTTGAGCTGCACTGGCTTCAGTGTCACTGACTTCTTTTGCAATACTCAAGTAAATGCATGCAAATAAAGACCCGGTGGTGCAGAGGTTCAGACCCCAAAGTGAATTTTGGGGAGAGCACTTGAAAAGTTTGGCTCAAACTGCTTTTGTTCAGGGCCCTTCTGATGCTCTTTTCAAGTGGACCTTAAATCAGCCACCTCTTCTCAACCTGTGCAATCCTGATAACTGAACTTGTGAGGGTCACATCCCATATTGCTTCAAAACTCACTTACCCTTGACTCTCCTATGTTTGTCTTGGTAGAACTTTGCTTGAACAACCCATTTGTTGGACTAACATAACATTTTGCTTGGCTTGCGAGCTCTATCTGGGTAAATGCACATTTCCCCATTTCTTTTTTGATTATTTACTTCTTGCAGGCATTTAATTGGCCTCACAAAGATGTTTGCAGAAGTTTAAATGAGACATATTTAAAGCTTTCAAAAATACACGTAATTACCCACACCTACAATTTCTAAAGAAAAAATAAGGCGACACAAGAACTTCTCCTGAAGGGCCCAGCGGGAGGTTTGCAAAGGTTCTGCTAAACGCCAGCAGCTGCAAATCTGGAGCTTATGGCAGATGGAGACATTCACAGGACTGGGCACCATAACATTTTCATATTGGTATCACCACATGGATAACCAAACCCACGCCAGTGCTGTAGGACTGAAGCTGTGCAGAGTTCAGGCAGTCCCTCTCTGATGATAAAGGTGGACTTTATCCAGCACTTTAAGAATCCTCAGTGCCTCTCTCTGTCCCATCCCTCCCAGGAGCTAACAGAAAGCTCAGGGCTGGCAGTGTCACACTGCAGCCAGCTGAACTCGGGGAGTTTTGCAGAATTCATGTCACTGGAAAAGCCTGATAGATGAGTACAGACCAAAGTCCTACAACTGCCACCACAGGAATTGGTTGTGCACCCAGAAAGAGGAGTGATGGATCTCATCCACCTAATGAGAGCAGGAAAGGGGGCGGGGGGGCACAAAAAGAAAGAGACTCAATTCACAGCAGCAAAACCAATCTCATGCACAGGAAGGGGTGAAGGGACAGGGAGGATGGCACAAAGGGGAGGACCAGGTTGACAAGCTTCTCCCAAAAGAAGGGCAAAATTGTACACCCAGGCAAGGATGACGGCAGGAGGCAAACTGCATGTCAGCTGGGGTGTAAAGTGCTGCAAAGGGGAAAAATGAAAACAGAAAAGGAAGGGAAAGAAGGATTTGGCTGGGCAAAATCTAATCCTACTACTATTAGGGATTATGGGACCTCTGGGTCAGCAGTAAATTGGGATCAGCTTTACTGCAACTACCTGTGCCGTGCTGAGAGCTAAAACCAGCAAATAAACCTGAGCGAGCAGCAGGTGCCACTTCATCACTCCCAGCCCCTTCCTTCCCCACAGAGCAGGGAGGGAGACCCACAGGAGCACCAAGGCACTCAGGAACCGACTGGGGGGACACTGGCCACCTCCAGGGGACCTTTGCCTGTCCTCCACAAATATTTTGCAGCTTAGAAAGTCAGCGGAGCCCACTCCTGTCAGCAATCCCTGTAAAGAGAAGAGACCCCAACAGGGACAGGGCAATCTTTTGTCTAACAGGAGCCCAAGAGGACGTGGGCAGGGTGGCAGGAGAGCCAGGGCTGCACAGCAGCCCCAGCAACTGCCAGCAGGCATCTGGGCAGCCATCCTGCAGCAGCAGCTCCGAGGTGCCACCCAGGCAGGGGGAGGCAGAGACAGGACCTGACGGGGTGTCCTGCATTACTGAGCCCCTGGGCTGCTGTGCTTGGGAGCAGCAGCTCGGATGTGTGGAGCAGTTTTGGTGGAGGCTGGCAGGAGTATTGCACACAGACTGGGACTGCAGTGCACTGCTGGAGCTAGAAAGGGTCATACTGGTCCCACTCTTCTCTGCGACATCGTTTGAGCCCCAGGACACACGTGGTGCAGGGGGTCACCACAGCCCTCTCCCCCACTCAAGTGTCTGTGTGCACACAGCTGCTGAGGTCCCTCCAGCCCAGGCATCAGCCCTCCCAGCAGATGGCCACCCCCGGCCTCACCCACCCCTCCCAAAAATACATAAATTTACACGAGAGAGGGAAAGGGGAGGGGAAAAAAAGAAAAAGTCCTGCTCAGTGGAGAGCCGTGCAAACAGGAGGCTGTGCTGGCTGCAGGAGCAACCAGCTGATGCAATTATCCTGGCCAAGGCCAGCAGACCATCTGCCCAGCTCCCGGGTCGCTGTTGTTGTGGTCCCAGCAGGACTCGCTCCCACAAGAGCGGGGCCCCCGCAGCCAGGGAGGAGCCATCTGCCCGGCCCCGGGCTGTTGGTGCCTGCGACGTGGTGGCCAGCCCAGGGGCCACCCCCACTGCCCAACAGCCCCCAGGGCACAGCCACGTGTGGCTGAGCACAGCCAGGGCTCGCTGGCCAAAGCAGGCAGCTGTGCTGTATTTTCTGCAGGGTATTTGCTTGCTCTTCATTGCCTCCGCTCAAACCAGTTGAGTTTTTGGAGCACCTTTGCACCTCCATGTGTTTGGGACTTGCTTGGTGGGCATGCAGGGGACTGGGACATCCCGTCCTCCAAGGAAGTGTGGGGATGCTGAGGAACCAGTGACATCCCCCCATCCCATGGGGCTGCCTCAAGGCTGGCCCCCACTCCTGTACCCTGTGGTTTATACCACAGCAAGGGCAGTGATGGCCACCTTCATGTCCACTTTAGTGTGTCTGTCATGGGACACAAGTAGGAAATGACACCCTCAGGGGAGGGACAAGTGCTCACCAGGAACCCTGACAAGCAGCAGGTCTGATGGCTTCCCCTCCCATTGCAAATCCCTACATTCACTAAGGCACAGCAGGTAAATTTGATCTCTCTGGAGTTTTCCAAGTCACACTGAGTCTTCTGCAGGGTCTGGGAAGTGCCCTCCATCACCCAGGGGTTGTGCTGGGCATTGCTCAGAGCCAGATTTCAGCACCAAGTCTGCTCTCACTGACAAAGTTTCTGTAAACTTGGCAGGCTCAGACAAAAGGGGCCACAAAAGCTGTGGATTTTTTCCCCCTTCTTAACTGTATCAGGCACATACACCTTCTGCTGCCCCAGGCTCATTCCTCTGCCATCCAGGGTGCCCAACCAAACTGGTTTTCATTCAAATTTAAGCTTTCAGTGTATAAAAATTTACACTTTTCCACTCCCAAACTAATTAGAAAAGAGGGAAGCTGGAAGGGATGCCAGGCAGTGCTGATCCATCCTGCTACCCCTCACAGTAATGGTCAACAGCCCAAGGTCCAGATGGAGAGCAATGACAAGTGGTGTCCCTCCATGGTCCATACTGGGACCAGTACTGTTTACTATCTTCACCAATGACAGACAGTGGGATCTGGACAAGCTCAGTAAGCCCATGTGAACCTCACAAGGTTCAACAAAGCTAAGTGAAAGGTCCTGCACCCAGGTTGGGACAACCCCTGGTATCAATACAGGCTGGGGGATGAAGGGATTGAGAACATTGCTATGGAGAATGACTTGGGGGTACTGGTGGATGTAAAAGCTGGATGTGACCCAGCAATGTCTGCTCACAGCCCAGAAAGCCAATCATATCCTGGGCTTCATCAAAAGCAGCATGGCCAGCATATCAAGAGTTGACTTTAAAGGCCCATTCCAACCCAAACCGTTCTATGATTCTACCTCACCAATGCTGATGAGTCCCTGGGTACAGCAAAACTTGCCCACAGCTGATTTCCTGAGCAGTAACTTCAGGACTGGCAGCTTCAGGAGGGATGCAAGCCTATGGAGCAAAGTCCTCCCCATCTTTTACCCCACCTGGCTGATGCCAGCCCCATCCCTGCCCTGCACTGCTCTGCAGCCTGGTGCTTTGCTCTCTGGAACAGAAAGTGTCCAACCTGCAATGACAAGGCTCTTGAACCCTTTATAAATATTAACATAATCCATGGGTTTGTAGTTATCAGACCACATTTACACTTCAGCTTTGATATAGACAACACCTGGAAATGTGGTCAGTCACCCAGCTGAACTGTTAATCACTTTAAATGAGTAAAGGAGAGGGAGCTCCTAACACAGCCAGGACTGGCCCAGCCTGTCACTGTATCTCCACTCCCATATGCTGCAGCCTCTCCTGAAGCCACACCAGTACCACAGGCTCTTCCCTGTGTGCATTGCTCAGCGTTTGCTGGAATGTTTCTCACCCATTCTGGAGGTTCCCCTCTTCTTTCACCCTGCTGTTGTTTGTAGAGGTTTGGGACCACAGCTCCCAGCAACCACCACTCCCTGGCCATGGCTGGGGGACACCAGCTCAGACTGAACCACCAAAGGGCACACCCAGATCAGGATGGCTGCCTAAGCCCCCGTTTCTGCTGGAAATCAGGCTGAGATGCTGCATGTGACCTCATTATTCAGTGGCCATGTGCAGTGACAGAATCAAGGGCCAAGTACAGTGACAAATCTAAGTCAGGTTATGCTCTTCAATAAACACAGTCTGGAGGCTCTCCCATCCTGCACATTTCTGAAGGCCTCTTTTCCTTCCCTCTGTCCCTCTCTTCCCAAAATGCAGCTGACAGCAGTGACAGGCAGGGAATGCCGGACATGGGGTCACTGCCTTGCAGGGAGCCCAGCACGGGGCCGGGCAGAGTTTGGAGAACAGCATAACAAAGGCAAAGCTAGAAAAGGAGTGAAATATTCCTCAGCACAGTCAAAGAAGGCTTATGGTTACTGTTTCTCTAGTTTACACCAATGCAAGTCTAGGGGTGCCCAGGCAAAAATAACTCCAAATTTCATCAGCCATGATTACTGCATCAGCCATGGTCCATCACAGTGCTGATGCAGAGGGCCAGGACACTGCTCAGATTTCAGGATGTAAGTGGTTAACACTGCACACTAAAAGTCCTTCTCACAATAAGGATTCAAGGGACAAAGGGAGTTAAAATAACTTAAACGGAGATCTTGTTCTCCTGCAGTGACGTGGGCTGCTGTTAAGAGTGTAAAGGAGATGAGGGACTGACAAATTTTTCTTTACAAGGAAAAACAATAATTCTGATACTGCAGAAAAACTTGTAGCGCTTCTTCTCTATAGGAAGGAAATTCTTCTAAGGCTTTGCTGGCACCATCCCTGTACTCCTTTCATTCAGTGTTCTTTTGTCCTTGGGCCCACTAATGTGGGCCAGGCAGGAGAACCCCAAATGGCATCACCAGCTTCTGCTTATCCCTCAGTGCCCAGGCTGGGCAAGGCACCTCTGCAGCACCCAGAGACCACAGGGACCGAGACCAGGGCAGCGATTCATTTTATTGCACAGATTGGAATAAAAAGCTATTTTGAGGTTCAAGGAATGCTCTCATTAGTATAGTTACTAAGCATAAACTAAATAAGAACTCTAATCTCTAAAACACAGTTGTTTTTTTTCCAGGAGGGTGTAAATGGGGAAGGAAGAATGTAAAAACCAAAACAAACGGGTATGTTTCTTGTGGGATCTGCACTACAGATGAAATGCAAAGCAAGGCTCACTCTCCCTAGAGGGTCTTTTTTCAAGAGGGAGAGTAATAATAATGTAGTAATAATAAGCACTTATATAGCGCTTTACATTTTTAAAGCACTACACAAACATCAGCTAATGGGACACGGTAGAATAAGTAGTGTCTAAAATGAGTTTATGTACTGCATTGTGGTTTTCCATAAAGTGCCTGGGACTGTTTTTAAAATTAAATTCCCCCACATATTGATACTTTGCCAATGGATTTTCTTTAAAGAAGCACAACAACAACAACATTTTTGTATTAGCTATACTCCACAACCTGCATATTTCCAAATTCTGGCTCAAAGCAAGTTGCTTACACAGCTTCATAGACACAAAGTGTATTCTGTGTCTGAAGTAGAACAGGCACACTAACTAACTCCTTAAGATGATATATCAAGACACTTACAGACACATGCCAGTGCTTTCTTAGAGATGGTCACATACAAGGTAAAAAGCATTTAATCAAAGGGAGCTTTTAAGAGAGAAACTGAGCAATAGTAGCAGCTCTCTGTATTTCTACCCTGCGGACAGGAGAGCAAGGCAAGCAGCACCTTCTCTGTAAGAGACTGCCTGGCGAGGACAGGAGTCCCTACAATGTAGCTATAAAACAAAAAAACACTTTTTAGCTTTTCCTGTTAATTCTCTTTTATAAAACTGAACTTCTAAAGCAGGGAAGATAAAACAACCACAAAGTGATCCCAAATATTATGACCTGAACTATAATATTGGTATTTGTTTCGCTTTTACCTGTGCAGCATCTCACAATGTTTAATCAATTCGTGCTCCTCCAAGGGGCAGATGTTACACCTCTACAGACAGCTGAGATGGAAAAACATTGAGGTAGAGAGAGAAGAAAATTACATGACACATGCACATTCATTGAGAACCTGTGGCAGAAGCAGAGGAGATGGCAGAAGGGGAGAAATCTTACTCCAAGTCTCTTCTAATAGCCTGGAATACCTGGAGTATAGCCTGGAACACCTGGAGTATTTTGCAAGCTTTCCACTCGCCAATATTCATAATCTGCTTTGCTTTGCAGCAAACCTAGGTGCTTCTGTCCCGAGCTACAGCCCAGCGAGCCATGGCCACATAAGCACAGAACAAAAAGGCTGCACAAGACTGAAGTGATTGAGGATTATTTTTTCCCTGATATTCTCAAGCTAGGAATCAAAGGCAAGTCAGAAACCGCCTGCTGAATGTATGTACCTTTAGGCATGCGCTTAACTGTAAGTATGTGAGTAATCCCAACGGCTCCAGTTTTGGGGATTTTAATAGTTGTATGGTTTTCATAACTACAGGAAAAACCCTTTCCAACAAACTGCCAGTGTGACTCCCTGTTGTACTACACCACAATTACTGGAACATATTTGGTATTTCTCAAGAGGTTCAGATAATGAAGAATCCTCCAAATTTTCTATTAGCCCAAACTTAGGAATTCTGCATCAGGGAGTTAACAGCAGAACAGACAATGTATGTTAGGTACTGTGAGAGAGAGACACACACAGAAATATTTATAAAATTTAAAGCAACTGATTATTTTTTTTTAAGTAAGGTTGTTTGAGAGCCCAGACTGCAGCCCAACCAATGCTATCACACAAGCACACTGAGTTATTTAAAAATCTTACTCTCTTTTATTCCTTTTAGAAAAAGACATTTCTTCACATTTTCACATCACAATGTTTTCCCAAACCTGAATAAATAGGAAAACACACAAGAAACCACCCTATTTTATTCTTTGATGTGCTATTGGTTTAAAATTGAATCACAAGCTCCCACTAAAAAAAACAAAAACACATCAGTAGTTACACTTACAAGGAACATTTTCTTTTACTCCCACTAAAGGTACAATGTTGTGGTTGCTTTGGGGGTTTTGTTTGTTGTTTTTTTCTTTCTTCTTGGCAAGCAGCCAATTCTTTACTTCCTATGACTTAAAATAAGCAAACGGGAGGGGGGGGGGGGAAAAAGAAGATAGCTCTTTGCCAGCAAGGAAAGCCATCAAAGTTTGCCACATCAGAAATAACATAAGAAAGAATGCAAACAAGCCCAAGCCACTGTCACAACACTACAGGCCAAGCTGGCCCCAGGCTGAGTGGGACCAAGGACACCGGGTGTCTTGGGCAGCAAAGGATTTGTTCTTCACAAAGTCACTGCTGACTTACAACTCCAGATACATGAACCAGCCTACACACGAGGTTATGGAACAATGTGGTAGGGGAGTCAACCACAGACAAAATTCACCCATGAGAAGAGACTTTAAAAAGCAGCAAAAAGCTGGGATTTACAGTCATATCTGGTGTCATTCAGGAGAGGAGGGAGGAGTCTGCCAAAGGACCGGCTGATGTTTAAGTGCCAGGGTTAGCAGGAGCACCCACCTGGTGACACGTGCCCCATGGTGACACAGCCTATGGTGCAAGCTAACAGCAGAGTAACAAGTGTCCCTTTTTCTTGAGATATATAATGGCACTAAGAAAACAGATTCTTTTCACTCAGAATTGAGAAGTAAACTGTTCTCCAACAACGCCACCTCACGCAAGGCTGCTGCCAGCAACTTCCACCAGCACAGGAGCAGCAAGACCCCAGCCACACTCTGGTCTTAGGGTGCCCCTTCCCTCTTCCCTACAACATGAACATGCTCTGTCTGCTTTGCATCTCTTTCAAAGCTCAGCTGCTTGTTCAGCTGCACTCCCCACCCAGGAAGGGAATAGGAGCAGTGCCCAGACACCACAGCGGGACAGCACGGAGCACTCCAGAGCTCCCAGCTCCACTGGGACACACTGTTCTTCTGGGAACAGGAGAGAGCAGCAAGCAGTTGTGCAACTTGAGTCTATTCTTCATCACTTTCAGTGATCTTCAGGCTGTGCTTGTGTGGTTTTTCATCCTTTGCTTCACCACAGAGCTGAGCATTTGCTTCACCAACAGTCACTGGAGCACATCTGCAGGGGTTTTGTGACCTGCCCATATGCCCACTGCTGATGCAGTGCACACCCACGTCCCTCAGGAGCAGCCATGGTCCAGCCTCCCCAGCAGAGGCTCTTCTCAGTAAGGTTTGACCTGGACCGATGGCACTCAACCACTGCCAAGAAGGATTGATTGCCCTGCATCAACACACACCAGACCCATCCTCAGCCAGCACAAGGCTACTTTTCTGATGGGCTGGTGGGCAAAATCAGCTTTGAGAGTCCTTTGCTAGGTAGGCAGCAGGACAAGGAGCCAGAAACAAAATGCATTGAATCAATCTTCACCTTGTGCAAGGGTGGGCACAGCCATGGGACCACGCCAGGCAGCCAGGAGCAAAAATCAGAGTTTCACATGTGGAGTGTAAAGTAACAGCAGCCCCAAACCCACCAGGACTCATCTCCATGCTCCCTTCCAGAGCACTGGGGTTTAATATATGCCTGTGTGCAGCCTGCATTTAAGCCAGGGACTGGTGTGCATTTTTCCAAGATGGCAAAACTGAATTAAGAAAAAAAACCTTCAGAAGGAAACAAACCTGTTGGGATGTGCCAATAAAAGACAATCCGGTCAAGCCAGCAGTAGACAGCAAGACAGGCAAAAGAGCAGATAAATTCCCTCTAATAAGAGCACCAACAGTCACCACAGCAGCAGGATGATCCCATTGTGTCCCCTCCTTGCTCTCACCTCAGTGGGTCCCACTGCAAGCAGAGCAGTGGTGAGGCCAGGCTCTGGGCACTGTCCCACAGGCAGGCTGTATCCTGCCCTTCCTCCCCTGCCTGCATCCCTGCCCAAAGGCACCACTGACCCAGGGAGCTCTGCTAACATGCTCCAGGGCTGTGGTTATGCACAACTGAATATGCATAACTGAAAGGAGAAAACCAGCAAACATTCAAGAGAAGAAGAGCCAGTGAAGAGGTTTCCACCTAGGGAAGAAAACCTGCTTGTAGGTATTCCTCCAAATCAAATCACTCTCGAGCTTTCCCAGCTCCAAGGTAGGAGAGATGCTGTGCAAAGCTGCTCCACTGACATTTTCAGCCTACAAATATTAGGAAGAAAACTGGTGAGAAGGAAGGCGGAGAGGACAGTGTCACAAGGCCAGTTACACACAAAAATACCTTCATGTAAAATGGGATTATTTCCTACTATTATTAATTTGCAGCTGCCTAACCAATACAGGCACTCAAATCCCATGGTGAAGGGCGGCTGCCTCTACCTGGCCAGGGCAGCTTGTAACAGCAGCAGCTGCTCTCCTGGGTGGAGGGGCACTGGGAACACCCAGTTTCCCTGCTGGTCCCACAGTTGGACTAGTTTTCCTTGAACTCATCGTCATCTCTCTATAGATTAAAAATCAGGGGTCTTGATTCCTACCTCAGGATAAGCTTTCATTAGGTGGTCTGAGGTTTGCCAGGAGACAAGCTGCATTTGTCAGCTGGGATACCTGCCATCCCCAAGGTGCAGACACATAGACATGGTACAAGAGGCCATAGGATGTGCAGCCAGACAAGACACTGTTCTCCAAGATAAAATCTGCAGAACCAATAATGCATTTTTTTAAAGATTAAATTAAAGAGAGTTTTCCAACAGCTCTCCGAGTGATAGCGCAAAGAAACAACATTGCTTCCTTTTTCCTCAACACTGCCAGACAGAAAGCTTTGAGCAGACCCCTCTCTGTAGGCAGCCAGGATCTCCCAAGCCACCAGAGACAACAGTTTCTCTACCTGCCTTTTTGTTTGCTCAGCTTTGGGCTGCACTGGCTTTGTTCATGCCAATCAGACAGCAGCAGGTTTTAAGCCACTGGTCTGATGTCTTCAGCTGTGCCACTGACAGCTACGACACACAGAACATTTCTTGGATGGCCATGTGTGAGGATACAAAAACCTCATTTACAACTTGGCATCTCAAGAAGGACAGGGTGGTTCAGCAGCAGGTGAATAATTAAAAGCTCGTTTTTCTACGCATTTTCTTTGGAGCCACGTTTTTAATACAGACCCAGTGGCAAGGAGGAACGATCCTAGCAGAGATACTTCTTTATAAAAACATGCATTTTGTCTTTGGGTGAATTCCTGGTGCATGTCAGGGCACCCTGCAAACCCTGCTTGCGAGAGATCTGCCTGCCTACCACAGCCCCATCCCTGAAGCAGCATCTTCCTGCCAGAGCAGAAGAGCAGCCAATTGCAGGGGATTTTTGTCCCCCCTGAGTCTCTGGAGCAGCAGCTCCTGCTGCAGCCAGGGACACCCGGCTGTGCAGCCCGGCAGCTCTGCAGGCAGGGCCCCTCGGTGTGCTGGAAACAAGTCACACCATGGCTCTGCCAAGCATCACTTAGGGGTGGGTTTTGTTATTTTTGGTTTTTGGTTTGTTTGTTTGTTTTTCACATCCTTACCTTTAAGTTCAGGTTTATTACTGAATTTACTTATATCAAGAAGAATAAAAAAAGAAGCTTTCTGTTGGGTGCTTATTTAATATCAAAAATAGTAACCAAAATAAACTAAGTGAGAGCTTTAAACCAAATCTCACTTATCTGTTATCAAGCAGGAAAAAAACCAGGAAAGAAAACACCCTTGGAATGAAGGGAATCAAATCAGCGGACTCATACACAAGTATCAGGTGAGACTCGGTACAAGATTCAAAGACAAGCACTCACAGTTCCATTTTAAAATGGCTCATAATATATTGTTACACACTCCTAAACAATGCTCAGAATTAGACTGAAAGTACTCTTTATCTTCAAAAAAAATCATGTGGAGGTAATAACTTTCTCACCCAGAGTTGCCCAATATATTACCCACAAAGTATCCCTGCCAGAAACACCATTTTTGCCACATAAATCTAGCATAAACATAAATAAGGTGCAATTCACACACAGACCTCCTTCACTACTTCTCCATCCCAGTGTTTTCAATACTCTGCCACGTCCCACATGCCCTCTGGGGGAACAGTCTGGTCAGTAAAAGCAAAGAAATTATGAAGGGCAAGGCATGCCATTTTCCTAGAAATAAAGGAGGCCACGAGCAAATTACCCGACTGAAATGCATCCACAGAATTCAGCAATAAATGATATACAAGCTTGGCATCACTATGTAATCCAGTATATCTTTACTCATGTGAATAATCTAATGAAGCAAGAGAAATTTGAGTAGGAGCTTGACTAAGTAAATCAAAGCAAAGCTGCATTTACCTATCAAGCAAAACAGCCTGAAGGCTGCTGGCTTTTTTCAGAGCAGAAGGCAGGCTTAAGCATCACAAAAACTTCCATGCATTTTGTAAACCGTGTTAGTTGGTCTAACAAAAGACACTACCTGTTCCTCTAGAGCTACTTTTCTATATATATGTGAACACACATCATATATTATATGCATTTGTGTGCATGCACATAAGAAGTGTTGAAAACCTACTTTTTCCAGTTACCACCCCGACCTCCTCTTCCCCCCAAACCCCCGAACAATCAGGAGTCTTCACAGGCCAAGGTCAGATGCTGTCATGATCATAAAATGGTCAAAACTTCCAGAAATAACAACTGCAATCACAACTGTCCTTACATTCTCTATATTAAACAGAAAAAAAAAATATAAACCACAATGAATACAGTCCTCCAGACAGCAAAGAGCTGTCGCTGTCTATGAAGAGCAGAAAAGCTACTTGGTTTAGGTGTTTTACATTCTTTTCTGCTTATGCTTCATTGTACCCTTTTCAGATCTGTTCCTTCACTATCTTTAAACTAAAAGTTAAAAAGAATACAGATGCAGCTTTGGGTAAGTAAACCTCTGTGACAAAACTTTGCATCCAATCATCAGGCATGCTCCATACTCAAATGCCAGCAACAGATTTCCTAGTTTCACTATTTTATTTCTATTTTTCTCTGTTTAACATTTCTGCCCTCTTAAGTATCAAGTTCATCCTTCTACCACATGTTTTCTCTACCTCCTTTCAGTTTTCCAGTTTTGGGGACAGGAGATTGAAAGAATGCAGAATCACAGTCAATTTTGCTCAGGTAAATCCGTGCCTGCTTACATTAACAGATGTTAAAAAACAACCTGGATGTCTTTGGTTTCCCCACAGTGCAGCTGAGGAGCTCCCACACCACTACTGCATCCTCTGCACCTTGAACCTGCCCAGTGCTCTCCTAGAAATTCCCCCAGCAGCAAACCCAGAGACCCAGCAGAAAAAGCAGGAGATGCCCTCTGTATCATTGGATACCAAGTGACAGTTCCCATCAAGTCTCTTCGCTTCTCTTAGTCTCTCAATTACAATGCAAGAGGTGAGACTAAAACCCCATTCCCACTAAGGTTGGTAAGAAACACCACCATGGCTGATATAAGCCTAGGGCTACTCACAGTCCTCCAACATCAACAGGAATCTTGATTAAGATCTCCAGCAGATTCAGAGAACTTGGACTTACACAGTCAGTTTACATTGAAACATCTAATTCAGCTCCAATTAGTGTCAAGGGGATAAACTGCATTCACCCTAAAAATTGCAGAAGTGGGTCCTAGAGACACTCACCCAGCGGAGGACTTCATCTCTACATTGCACCAAACACCTTCTCTTTAAAGGGCACAGCAAGTCTGTCCTTATTAACATCATCTTCATTGCCACGCAGTCCCTCAGCACGTGAAGCAGGTTCCAGGTGGTGCCTTGGCTAACTCACCACCACGGTAACCCAGAACAGCCTCAGCTTGGCCAGGTGAGGACCATCAAGAAATGAGCAGGGCTGCCAATTTAAGTACCAGTCCTGGTGGAGGTTGCCTGGAGCCTCACCCTCATCTCTAAATTACCTGTGGGCAAATACTATGTAAAGCCAGTAACAGCTTTTTTGAGTCCAATCGATTGAGTGGTTAAACTTGTACAGTCAGCAGACAACCAAGGGAGGCATATATTTTAATGGTAGATGTGGAAACAAAGGAATTTTGATTAGCCCTGGGACTGGAGGGGGTAAAAATACTGGTTTAGGATTTTCCCAGGATATGCATATTAAGAACTTGTCTTTTTGCCCTCTGTGTAATTTTTTTTAATATTTGGAAAGCAGAATTAGGCCACATTTGACCAAACCTCCAGAGCCTACCAGGAGCCAACCGAGACTGGAGCACAGCGTTGTTAACTCTTGTACTTTTACAGGATTTCACTAGTGAGCAATGCATTTTCTGTAGCCTTATCAGAGGCTCAGACAAACCGTTTCTCCCTCCGCTTTGCTTTCAAACCCGAATGCATTGTTTACTTTCTCTAATATGAACCTGCATAAAGAAACTCCAACTGTTACACTTCTGAAGCAGCCTTCGTTATCAGTACCAGACCCAAGGAGAAGATGACTGCGGGTGATGCTACAAATAGAGCTGAGCTCAACCCCACTAGAAACTGCCCTACACAGGTAGGGTGGGTTTAAATGAGACCACGGCTGAGATTATTTCACCCCCAGCGTACCCAAGCGAGCCCTTCAGGTCTCCTGAGTGGCCTTCATCCAGCAAAGGAAACACTCCTCTGCCACAAAGGCTGCCTTACATTTGTACTTGCCACTCCGCTGCGCTAGCAATAAGTCCTTTACTGTTTGTTCAGCTCTTGAAAGTCCTGTAAAGCATTCACCATTCACCTGTCACGCTGCACAAACTGAGCCCTTTGAAATGAAAATCTAACAGTAAATGTGTTAGTCGACGGCTGCTGCTGCAACAAGCGCCTGACACCAGCGCAAGCCTTCAGGCAGGTAACTCACTTCAACACAGCCTGGCGAACAACAGTATGTTTTATTTAATTAGGATAAACAGAAGAGATAAACCTCACAGCAGGGCGGGTAATGACAACGTTTCAAAAATAATTCATGCCCAGGTAACGAAAGGGCAAATTTCAATTACCTGAAAAGCTAAAAAGTTGACTTAATGCATCCGAGGGGGGGAAAGGAAAAAAGAAAGAAACAAAATAAAATTAGTAATTGAACGGCATATGATTAACAAGTGGCATTTACAAGCTCTGGAAATTAGTCTTTCTGTTGCCTAATCTGTGGCTAGAAAGGAAAAGGTCTTCTTTCTAAGCAAATGTAAACAATATAATGAAGCTACTTATCGCTAGATTCAGATGGGATTGCAGTGCTATGGAAATCAGTCGTACAGTGGAGAGCTAATGCCCTACTCCAATCCACCGCTCCACAACGACATTTGTGAGCCCGTTCTGAACGGCATCACCCAGCTTCCAACCCCATCAGGTCCCTTTGTCTGCATTTTAGAAAACAAACCATTGCAAGAGGTTGAAGCTCGAGCCTCCTGTAGCTGGAAATGTCACAGGAGACCATTTAGTCTCTGCACATCCTTCTACTCCCTAGAATAAAGGGACTCCAATAAAGCACCACGACGTACTGCTGCCCATACATATAGATCAAGGTGTTGTCAAGAAGATGTAGTACTTAAAACTAGCATCACCTTATTTGTCTAAGAGAACAAGGAACCAGCTTCTCTATATTTACTAACAGACATCAGGAAACAAAACGTACAAGAATCTATCTCTGGGCTTTAAAAGTATGCTGAAAAAATGCACACACTCCAGAGGGCTTGGAGGTGGTCCTCACTTGGCTCCAGCTCTCACCCACACTCTCCAATACAACACCCACCAACACACACACCAGACCCAGAGCCTCCCCTCCACCACCATTTGTCAGTCAAGATTTAGCAGGAGCCTGTAATAGGTTTTATATTATTAGTGTTTCATTACTCTAGCACATTTACTAGGATACAAGGGAACATAAGAGCCATTCTTTTCAGAGACGTTTAAGGAGAATCCTGATGGAGTGATGAGGGGTTGATGTAGGCATTTTTACAAGACAGTTCAATTATTGTGGGTAATTAATAATCTTTTGTTTAAGAGAATATTACAATACATTAATAAATTTATTATCTTTTACAGACTGCAGGCTAATGCACAAGGCCAAGATATTATTTCTTACAAAAAATAAACGTGTGTTTTGCCTTTTTCTACCACTGATTCCATAAACTGGAATTGAAGGAAGGGGGGCAGAGATATAAATAACCTAGTTCAGTAAAAATAACCAAAGAAACAATTAAGAGCACATTTATCAAAATAGAAGTAAATATTAATTCTAGAGGATGAGAAAGTATCATCATTCACAGAGCCAGCAGGTTAGGGAGGTTTTTTAAAACATTTACTAAACAAACGATCTTTGGGTGCCACGGCAAGCACTTGGCTTAGTTAATTTAACTAGGCTGAAACTACTCACCCAGGTTTAACCAAAAAGTTAATTTGGCACCAAACAATAGATAAAAACAAGCCAAAGCCCAATCTACAACAAGACAATTTGTGTTTACACAAGCTTAACGCATCTACAAAACATCGTGTTTATATCCAATTCAGAGCATGGCATGAACATCTGCTTTCACTTCAAGACATTAATTTTCAATTATTGAAGAAAAACAAAATAAATCCTGACAAATTACTAGTAACTGTGGAATCTTTTGTTACTCTATTAGTTTATAATAGTAATTTAGAAATCCTACAATTAACGTCCTAACAAGAGCTCTCTGATGTTTTTTTTGCACGTGTCATCTGAAGCAATTCAGCAGTGAATGATGTTCTTTAACTTGCACAAACATTTTTGAAGACAAAGATAGCAGGCGTTTTCTGAGAGCCACTACCATTACGTGGTATTTGTTTTTCATCGATGGCTTTAGCTGTGACATCACTAAAGAGATGAGATTTCTATTTTTTTCCCATACGTGTTTAAATCTTTTGCATTACCTTTCCCACTCTTTTCAATTCTTGCCCTCAATTTATTCGTTACGTTCACCAGGACCAATGGGAACAGGCCACAATTAAAAGGTGTTTGCGCACAGGCAGGAGTTTCAATCAGTAAAACCAGTTAAATACCACCCAGATCCCACCCAGGAAAGCATACCGGAGGGAGAGGAAGGCAGGAAAATGGGACTTATGGAGTTCAGGGGAGAACGCTGCTAGGCTTGTGGCAAAATACACAGGCAAAAATTAAAAACTGCAGACTACTCCCTGAAGGCGGTGCTCAGTGTGCTGGATGGATTCAAACGCTCTCAGGGTACCAGCCCCACAATGAAACACCAACATCTCCAATTATTCCTAATCCCCCAAAAGCTACACTTGATAAAGAACAATCAAGAGCGTAATCTTATTTGATATGAGTTTTATCAATTTTAGCTGCTGCTTTCACTGTATCAATAAAATTCCACCGAAACTTGAATGAACTGTAAAATTAAAGGATAATCGCACGAGTCTCTTGCATTTGGCAATTATGATTGTACTTGTCAAAATTTAATTTGTAGAATGTACTGTTCCAGCATCTTCAGGTTCTTCTCTATCAACTGGGAAAAAAGGAAAATTATATCTTTAAGACAAGTATGAAAGACATTGTTACTTCCACAGTCAACTCTGTAACTGAGCTCCGACATTGTATAATTGACTTTGCAAGCAGAACAACAGCAATATAACAAAGAAAATGTCAGTGTTTTCACAGCGCTAATCTATAGCACTAGGAGGGCCTCCTGCTGTCAGCCAGAGCTGACAATACAATAGCTTTCAAAGGGATATTACCATCACGCTTTTATTCTTGACATCAATCAAGACAAAGAGAATCCTTTTCACAAGACATTCAAAATCAAACCTTTGTATGAGCAGATAGGTAAAACAGCATTCCTTTAAAGAAGATCATTCGTAGCAATCAACTAATTGGAACTCAGCAAATGGTTGAAGTATTTTTATTTACTTTGCAGATAACGAAGTAGCAGCAACCCCCTTTCCTCTTCTTGACTGACACAAATGAGGCAGGTAGGGTGTGAATCAAAAGTTTCTATCAGCAATTTTTGCCAACTGAAAGCAAAAAAATATGACAGCAATTCTGCAACTTCAAGTAGGATAACAAATCTAGACTTAATTAGTGCATCCTTTTGCAAAGCAGTTTGATTACCGACTACCATGTTTATGCACAAAATCCCCTTGCAAGCTGACAGCAATTTGCAGAACTGTCAAATTCAGCAACCTGAGTGCACCCGATGCTTAAAACCTTGTGCCGACACCAGCCCAGTCCCCACAACCTGCACTCGAGTGATTCCTCAGTTACGATTACAGGGGATTGGAAACCTATGAGTTACTGTTACCAGCACCTCAGCACTTCACCTTACAGAACTGCTTCCAAAGGCCCCAAGTTGTAGCATGAGAAGCCACAGTTTAATCAACAGGATAGATGAAGGCCTTCCTTCCTCAGCCCCCACGGCACACTGGGTGCCAGCCGCTCCCCGGAGCTGGCAGAGCAGAACAAACTTTTATGGGCATTGGTGCTGCCATCACTCCCCATCACTTGTAACGGGGACAGACAGCATTGTTTTGATGTTCACAACTGTGTTATGGTTCTGGGGTTCAAGACCACGTGGTTTTAATGACACCGAGTAAGGTATAACTCTTCCTCACAGACAACTGGAAAAGCCCTCAGCAGATGAGGTTACTGGCAGCAGGGCAGAAGAAGGGTCTGTGCCGAGGAAAATTACTTTCATGGGCTTTGTCTGTGATGTGAAGTAGAGCTTCAGAACAGGCCAGTGGTTTACTCCATCACTGCTACCACCACACTGTCACCGAAGGTTTATTTTGCAAGCCAACAAAGACTCAACCCCTCCTACTTTGACTCCATCCTCATTGATCTGAAACAACCTTCCTTTAAGCCAAGCAGAACTTTGTCCCCAGCCTCCAGCTAGGAGGTTAATATCTTCAAGTCTGCACAAACTAATGGTCAAAATAAATCAGCGTATTGTATCGCAAATCATAAATCCCACATCAGGGAAAAGTCCACAGCTACTGTTGGAGTTACAGCTGCAGGAATCACTGCAAGTTTTTGCCAGGCTGAACCTGAGACCTGGTAATACAGCACAGGGGCCACATGACCTGCAGCTTTGCTGGCATCCAGCTTTGGTTTGCAATCACCTCATTTTAAATAACGTGCATTTAAGAGTTGTCAACATTTGATACTTCCGACAAAGTCAGTCACTTCTTTAGTGTCAGCCAGCATCGTTCTCCCTTAACGTGCAGGCAACTTGCCTTTTGCATTCAGAACAAGCCCTTTCACCACAGGCACACACCGATTCTATTTTAGTGCTTAATCTTTCTGAATGAAAAAGGATGCACAAATCTCAGTAGTGGTTAATAAATAGCAAAGCAGCTATACAAAGTGAAATAAATATACGGAAAATAGAAAAATGGTAAATTATTTTAAGTCCTAAACACTACACATATATCCACATAATTTATGCTTATTTTCTTCTCAGTTGAATTGGGAAACCTGTGACCTCAGAGTGCCTTTATTTATTACATCTCAATTATTTCCATGGAAACATGTACTGTAGCAATCTACTGGGTTGCCAGCTCCCTAGACCACAAAATATGTATGACGGACTTTTTAAAAGCAGATGATATGGATAAATATAAAGAAAGGAAAAAATTCTTTATCCTACATACACGCATGAGTTGCCTCCTATTATCCAAAATTTCACCCAGATTCAGCTCATTCCTTAAGACTCCCTGTTACTCAGCTCATGCTAAGACCTGTAATTTACAGCCAGTTTATGCTGAAGCTGAAAACACATTTTTTTTGTGCCTAGAGAGTACAGAAATATTTAGAATCTTTAAAAACTGGGCTTCACCCAGCTCACTGTTGCAAAGACCTTCTAGATATTTCTGCATTACAGGGATAATGTTTCTTAGCTATGACTTGACAGTAAGTTACCTGCTTTGATTGATAAAAATGCTGTTGTAAACAGTGATCAGTTCTGCATTCGAATTAGAGTCAAAATTTCATTATAAAGTATCGACGCCTTGTGAGAGAGATTGCTGCCTAAAAAGTAATGAGGTAGAAAACAAATGACTAATGAAAGGTAAATATCTGCTGTTATTATGGCACGAGATGTCAGTGTTTACCAAGTGAGCTTCTAGAGCAAATAAGGTTTTCACTGACATAAAACTCTTTCCTGAACATTAAATGTGACACTTTAGCACAGAAAAATATTTTAAACTCCAGAGGCCCAGCCACTAAACGTGATCCCCTCATCTGAGGGCAGCCCTGACCCGAGGCCTGCACCACTGTTTTCAAACTGCGATCCTTTCAGTTTCAAACAACGTATTTCAGAGCATCCCCTAGAAATAGCTCTGGCTCTGCCCTTTCTTCTGCCCACGGACTGTAACATTCATCTACCAATTACTAAAGTAGCTCCTCTGGCAGAGATTGTGCGGGATTGCGGAGGGTCACAACACCACGCTGCAAAGCTGCCCCACAGCACAATGCCAGAGGTACTGTGTGTCTGGGGGACAGAATATCGAGGGGTTTGTAGAAAGATGAAGGGCTGACTTTACAAAAACTTCATAAACATTTGAAGCACATACGGTTTTCATTGCAATCATCTGTTAAACACTGGGTATTTCACAAATAATATAAAATGGCCCTGGATGGGGTTTCGATCCCTTCCTTAGCTGGTTGATTAACCGCATGCTAATTTTGTCCACCCGCAAGTTATTTAATTACGAACGCTTTCGACTTTTTGTTTCATCAGGGGCTTCAAAAGTTATGATCCTTTTGTGCTTCTACAACAAAGCCCCCAGACCACTGAGTTTGCGACTTCTGCTTTGTGCGGAGGACAATAAAACCTTACCCACCATCCGCTAACCTCCTCGTGGCTGGGAGCGAAAGGCTTCGGGAATCACGCCTTCCCCTCCCGCACCAATTCACTTAAAAGTCAAAACGCTGCCGAGGCGTGCGGTGCGGCGCGGGGCTGGTCCCGGCCCTCCCCGCACGTTTCGCCAGCAGCTGTTTTCTTAGGGAGGTAACCAGGAGGTTTTAAAGCCCCCTTTGCTGTGGATGGTGAGGGATACGCGAAGTTTATTGTTTAACCTTTATTAATGCAACTCTTACTAAATTTGCCTATTGTTTCTTCACGCCCACGCCAGTCTGCAACCCTTATCTAGCAAATCGGGTTTAATTCTCCTCTTCTTTCACCACCCTTACGCGTATTGGACGGCGGGAGGGAACAGACGGCGCTCCTGTTCCCAATCATAAAGAACCATTAATTCCAAGCTAACCGGCTAAAACACGAGTGTGCTGCTCCCTTCGCCCTTCCCCGGCCCACGGACGCCCCACCGCACCCGAGCATCACCGCCAAACTTTCCTCCCTCCCCGCCTCGAGGATGCTGCCGGCTCCTTTCAGCAATT
>VZRW01005737.1:1372215-1397194 GCA_013398125.1 Aegotheles bennettii | reverse complement strand
ATTCCCAAGGAAAGCGGCCGAAGCCAAGAGCACGTGATGGTGCTGGCAGACGGGAGTGCCGGCCTGGCATCTGCCGCCAGCCCCAGCCCCGTGGGGGCTCTGCCTTTGCTTTGTGTGCGGGGTGCTCGTGGGGGCCAGGCTGGGGCTGAGCGGGCCGGGGAGGGGACGCTGCCCCCCAACGACCGAGCGCAGCCCCCGAGAGCACCCGCACACTCGCTGCCGCCAGCCCCGCAGCGGGAGTCGGGGGCCGCCTGCTGCTCTCCCCACCGAATCCCCCCGCCCCCAGCCCAAGGCACAGATTACCTCTCCCCCCTCCCCGCGTTTGGGCTGCCAGCCTTTCACAACCCCGCTGCCTTGGCCGAGGATTCCTAGCAGCATCCTTCCCCAGCGCTGCCCACGGGGGACGCGGCGCTGCTCCCGGTGCTCGCAGCTTTCTTGTGAAGCGCCGTGGCCCTGGGGTAGTTCCTCTGCCTGGTGCAGCCATTGCTGTTTTGCATCGGGTCCCCTCGCTGGGGGCAGTCACTGCTCTGCCACCAGATTTCATGTCAGAAATTCTATTTTACTGCACGAGTGTTGTTCCTCTGCGTGAAGAAAATGTTAATCAAACTGCAGAGAAGACACAATAGCTGCACGGATACATTAAATATCTAGTTACTGCATGATAAATAATTAATAAAGTTAATCTATTTGACCATACTCTGCTCGAGTCGTAGCCTTACAGCCAATCAATAGCAATAAGACATAACATTTGTATGAGGCTTTGCCTTCTCCGAGTGCTGTGTGGTCATTAATAACCAATGGCTGAGTACTCCCCGTCCCGCACAGCCCAGCAAAAACTTTGGGAAGTTTTGATTACATCAACGATTCTGCTTTTACTTGGGAAATGCTACTGAAGTGCCCTGGCATATCTAGCAGGCACCTAGGTTTGGGTTTCCCAGTGAAGTTAGGGGAGCTAATTGCCAAGGTCCTTTTGACTGTCATTGGAAATAAATTCCCAGTCAATTCAGGCCTTTCCAAAACCTCAGCCTTCGTATTTTGAAAGTCACACATCCATACTGCCAGGTTTTTAATACTTGCCTAATTCTAGCCATGAACATGGTCTTCTCCTATACAAGAAAGAAAGAAGATGAAAGAACCTCGTTTAGGAAGTGCAGGAGATTCCTTAATTGCATAATATTTACAAAAGTTGACACACCATCACTACTATTTCTGTTTCAGCATTAGCAGACATCTGCAGCTGAAAGAGCTGCAGGCTTGAGGCTACCACAGGGCTGTGACTCATTTCAAATGGTAGCAACAACTGTCCTGCTTTCCTCTGGAGTTAAATTAAAATAGTTCCTGACACACAGCGGTTTCTTTTTTCTCCAGCGATTTGGAGAGAGAGATTTGCTCCCTGCAGGGTGAGACACGATGTGTGGGGCCAGCACTCCTCACAAGCCACTCACCTTGCTTCCCTGGGGGGGCATGACCAAGGACACAGGAGCAACAGCCCCTTGGGGACAGCAATCTACCTGAAGAGCGTTCCTGCAGACCACCTCCTTCCAGCCGGTACAGGCTGCCCACAGCCACGGCTGCCCCAGGCTTTCAGTGGGGTCAGCCACATCTGCCAGCTGCTGCCTCAGGCACCACCACAGCAGGAGGAAAAAGGTCGATTGTCCCTCCGAGGGTCCCTGACACCAGTCCTGGGATGGCCATGGAGGTCTGCCTGTGGGTTTCGTCTCTCTGCTCTCTGTTTCGAGGGAGCCACACACCCCATTCAGCCTGACTGCCCTGCAGGGTCCTTCTGTCCCAGTCAGGGTGGGGGAGCTTGCCTTTCTGGGGCATTTTTAGCAGTTACCTGCCACATGACTGCAGGATAAAGGCAGCCTGGCTGGATGAGAACAGGTCAATGGCTCCTAAAGCCCAGGCCATTTCCCTGTCACGAGCCCATCCTTCCCCTCTGCAGTCAGCTCCAGCAGTGCCTGTGAGCAGCCCCGCAGTGGGGCCGGACCCGCACGCCCCATTGCAGCCCATCTCGGCCATGGCTCTGTGCTTGCATGGTGCAGATGGCCATCCCCTGTACTGAGCACCAGGGCCTTGCTGGGGCAGCTGAACTAAAGAGACACAGGAGGAAGAACACAAGAGCTTTGTAGAAAAATGTATTTTTACATCAGAGTTCTTTGTATATACAAAAAATCCCCCCCCGCTGTGCTAGGAGGAAAAAATCCTGTGGGCATTTCAGACCAACCTATCTTATTAATGCAAACTGCCAGATCCAACCTGTGAGCCAGCCTGAAAAACAAGGGGCTGGGAAGGAGGAATTTCTCCATGGCAAGCACTCAGTGGGCTCGCATTGCCCCTAGCTGGGGAGCAGGACCAGCCGTGGGTCAGTGGTAGCAATGCAGAACAAAGATGTCTGTCATTTGGAGGGAGTTTTGCCAGCTCTGCCTGGGGCTGTACCTGCCTTCTACTTACTGGTCACAGTTACCACTGAGCGTTCCTGGGCAAAACAGTAATGGCAAGTGTGTGCTGGGCATGGAAAAGGTTCATGGTAACTGCTGCCTACATGTGCACACCTGAGTGTGCCCGCTCCGGACACGGCTGAAGCACTACAGGCTCCACACGGCCAGGGGCTGGCTGCTCCCTATGGTGTCCGTGTGAAATATTCATCTAATAGTCCAGTGTATCATTTCAGGAGATTTCAAACGATTTCAGAATAACCACATTTCAGAAAATGCCTGTAAAACGAACTCTCTAGAAAAGATACCTGAAAACTTTAAACCCCAACTCGTTAAAAATTCACGGTAATGTGTTTGCTCAGCTCTAATCAGCATTCGAAGGGGGCTGATGAACGCTACTTACGAGCAGTTCAAACAGCAAGAGAGGTCAAAGTTACAAAGAAAGTGAAATCCCAGGGTATCAGCAGTCAGTACAGGGAATTAGTTGTCCAACAACAGGAAAAAAAAGGTTGGGATAAAAGGCTTTCCTGGATAAATACAACTGGCTCATTCTGACAGCTGGCTCGGGAGGTGCAGGCACTGGAGGTCTCCCAGAAAGAGCCAGAACTCCAAGTGCTCTCCCCAGGGACACAGCAAGAAGGCACATGTCCACCCTCCCAGGGTGCTCTCACCCACCCCCACCTGAAGAAAGTGAGTGCTTTTGAGGTCTGTGCCTCTCTAACGCTGCCAGAAGGTGGTACAGATATTCGTGCTGCAGTCCTGGTTCACTACAAAACCACACTGCAAAATCCTCTCACTATTTTTAGTTAGCAGAAAATACGGCCGAGCAGGCAGGGCACAGAGGACCAGAGCAATAGCAGCAGAGGTGGGAGCTGGAGCAGAGACAGAAGTTAACCTCTGGAGCCGACAGAAGCGTGGCTGGGTTTTCAGTGAATATTGTGTGGCCTCAGGGCAGTGCTGCAGGACTTGGGCTCTGTGTCCACCTGAAGTGCAGTTAGTTACCTCCAAAAAGTGCACATTTGAGCACACACCATGAGGAAAACAAGGCACTCGAATCACTCTGACTCAGTTTCACCACTGAGCAAATGGAGCCAATAACTGCTGTGTCTCCCTGGGGAATTCTCCATGACTCAGGCTGTATTTGGGTCATAAGAGACTTCAAAGGTCCTCTGAGCAAAAACACTGAAGTGCTGCAAAATACGACAGGCACTGGTAGACAGTGACCTGGCAGTAAGGCATGACAGAACTATGAAATTCTTCTAATATTTCCTCCTTAGCTGATTCTGTCAGCCCTGCAATCACTTTTACAGCTCTTCCTTGAACTCTTCCCCACTCTCAGTATGCTTTTTTGTACACAATGGGATGCCCAGCCCCACAATGGTGTGACCCCGACGAGATGCTCACACACACAGGTGGTCTCAAAGGGGTGTGAGCCCAGGCTCCGCTGGCACCTCCTGCTCCCAGCACCTGTGGGCTGTGATGATGAGCCGTGTGTCCCACAGGAGCCCAAGACAGGAAGAAAAGAAGTCTGAAAATGATGGAAGAGGATTGGGTGCTGTCAGAAACCAAGCCGTGGAGAGAGCTGGCAAAGAGTTAGTTACTAAATATTTTAAGACCAAATAAACCTGACTTTTTCAAGGGCTCTGGTCCATTATTCTTGTTCAAATTACATATGCATCCTCTGATATATACCTCCACAACCATAAACACAAAACATGAGAGGGACAGAGAAAGAATAATCTTGCTGAACAAGGGAGTTACATACTGTAGGCATGCAGGAGCCTGTGATCTGCGTTATTTCTTTGCTTAAGGCCACCTAGCAACAGCACATAGGTTAATCCTCCACAGACTGAACAGACAGCATCAGCCAACAGGAAAACAAAACATCTCTGCTAGAAAAAAATCAGAACAAGAATTACCTATTTGCAAGAGGGTTGTAGGAGCAGGCAGCAACAAATAAGAAAGAGGTATACATGATACTCCTGCAAAAGGAAGATTTCCCTGTAAATAGATTTATTGTCCATCTCGTTATTAAAAATACAAAAAGAGCTTTACAAGATTTACAGAAAACCTCTGCGGGAGCCGCAGGAGCCCTGCTCCGCCGGGAGCTGGGGGGGATGAGCTGGACCGTGGTCAAGGCTGGTTGCCATCTTACAGAGTGCCTTTAAATGATAAACAGTGTCCTCTAAAACAGTAAATAAACCTCTGGAGCTGTAACCCTTCTGCCAGGGGCCAGCAGCACCTGCAAGGGTAGGTTCCGACCCCTGTGAGCATCTCTTGGACTTGAAGACACACTATCACCTTCTTACAGCCATTGTTTGCAGTGGCTCAGCCCCTCCTTTGCAGCTCTGCCGGGCTCCCCTGCACCCAAGCCATTTTGCTAAGGGGACCTGGAAATCCAGAATTAACTCATCAGAAGATCCTCACCGTGCCAGGGCTGCCTCGCACAGCTGCTGTGCCCTGGAGAAGACACCCAGTGGGGCTTGCTGGCCCCAACACCTCCTGTGGCTGCAGTGCCTGCACTTCAGCAGGACATGGGGTGGCCCTGGCAAAGCTGCAGCCCAGGAGCTGTGCTGTCCCCTCAGCATTGCCCCTGCCTGTGCCGCCCCTTCCACTCCCCCAAGGAGTAGCAACCAGGGATGAGATTTTGGAGGAAAACATGGTGGGAGGCTCCTGCTCCTTGCCAGCTGCTGCAGTGTGCCACATGCCTTCCCCACCACCCCAAGCTGAGTGTCACCTGTTGCTCGCCAGGGAAGTTCCTGACCAGCTTTTCCAAGGGATCTCTGTGGCATGGCACACCTTCCCATGCTTCCTGAGGATGGCAGCCAACATGGTGCAGTGCATACCTGTGGATCTGGGATGGGATTCATTAAGGAGTTTATTGTTGCTCCTTTTCTTCTGTTTGCCAACAGATGGTAGCAGCACTGCTGCTGTCACACCAGGCCAGAAGATGCTTGCAGGTGGAGATGACTTCTGCTCTGACAGTTTTCCTACCTGATGAAAAGTCATGCTTGCCCAACCCCTTGCACCTCACTAGCTGCGGTTTCAGAGCCAGCTCAGAGAGCAAAGCAAGTACCTCCCAGCATGTTCTCAATTCAGGGCTCCAAGGAGGGACACAGGCAGCTGATGAGGCTGTGGCTCTGTTCAGGAGGCTGGTAAATCAAAATGTGTCCATGTAGAGCAGTGACACCTGGGCTGGATGCCCCAAATGGTGACTCCTGGGCTGCACAGGGCTGCAGCAGCACACCCTGACTGGCCCGCCCGCAATGAACCTTCCCCGAAGGGTGAGGTCCCTTCCAACCGTAATGATTCTATGATTCTATGAGAAACACCCAGCCTGAAGACAGGCACCAGCAAGGCCCAAATTAATTACTTCATTTATTATTTACAAATTTAATTATTGGGCAAAATCCTAGTGTTTCCTGCTGCTGGCTGCACTGGCCTCACACCGAACGGGGCCCCGAGCAGCTCGCTGCCTTTGCTGGGTGGTCACTGGAGCCAGCTGGAGCTCTGCCTGAGAGAGGTCTGGCTAAGACTGAGCTAAGTACAGACCTCAGGATCTGGTCTGCAGTGAAGCTGCTCTGCAGAGGAAAAACAAACAAACAACAACTCTGCTCTAGAGGCTTTCCCTAATTCTGTAAAGTGCTTTGAGGCTTGCGAGCAGCTCTGTATAATCAATAACACCATTAACAAAAAGGTGGCCGAATGGCAGCTACCTCTGATTAAAACAGAGCCCTTGGTGTATTGCAGCAAACAGCCATGTAGCCATTTCTCTGATCAGAAGCAGGTCTTTCCTAGTGTAATATAATTCATGTTAAAACCACAGCAATAAGGCAGACTTCCTTGCAGCTGTTCAGAAGTCTTTGGAGGCTGCCATTATACTTCACCTTTTTAATGCTTTATGTATTACAGCTTTATTTTCACCTAAGGCTGTGATCCTAAGCTTCCTCAT
Source organism: Aegotheles bennettii (assembly GCA_013398125.1). Lineage (NCBI taxonomy): Eukaryota > Metazoa > Chordata > Aves > Caprimulgiformes > Aegothelidae > Aegotheles > Aegotheles bennettii. Next base: position 1,390,804 of record VZRW01005737.1, on the reverse strand, counting down.
TGCCTTATCTACAACTCATATTTCAAAGCCTAATTTTCCTGCCCCCAAACGTAGAATAAAATAGCTTGCAAAAAGGGCTGCAAGGAAGCTGCAAGTTCTGCAGTTTTACAGCCCTTCTCCATCGGATCTGTATAGGTACTATTCCTCACGGAGCCAAAAACTTCCTGGAGAAGTACTGTAGCTAGAAGATATTTCTTGACCTGGCATAACACTCTGTCCACCCTGGCTGGTGGAGAGATTATGAAATTTTAATTGGACTGAGAGCAAGATATCACTATAATTGGAGCCCAAGTGCCTGCACGAGCCCAAGAGCTAGGACTTGCTGAAAATCCTCGACAGCCACCAGCGGCCACAGTGCCCAAACAAGCCTGTGCCCCTGCGTGGAGGTGATACTTATTCTCCTCTCCTCTTGTGCTGCAGCTACTGGCTCCCTTCCAGAAATAAAAAGATTTGCAAAGGAAGGTGGCTCAGGCCCATCCAGGTTTCCATCGCCGCTGAGCTGGCATGAGCATTCAGCATGAGGGACACCGAGAATATCCCAGCTCATCCCAGCATGGGCTGATGTCTGCCCAGGAGAACACACACTCCCTGTCACACAGTGACTCTGCTGCAGTGCTGGCAGCAGCCTCTCGCTCTGCTGAGCTGCAGTCCCTTCTCCAGTGCCCGGCTGGCCAGAGGAGCCTGCCATGGCTGTGCGTGCACGGCAGCCCCGTGATGGGCACAGCTTGCCCCTTAGTGTGGCATTTGGGGAGTCTATGCACCAGCTGCTTTTGTACCACTGTCTGGCAGGACACAAACCAAGCGCCAACTCCCAGCACCTCCAAAAGGTTGGTTGGGAAAGATGGGCATGCTGGAGAAATGCAAACAGTGGGGTTATTAATTATTCACAGAGATGATCAGCCCACAGCATGTCATCTGGCTCCACGTGAGCGTACAAATCACTCAGCTGACTCAGTGATCTAACTAGACCCCATAGGCCAGGGACTCGAATGCTCCCAGAAGGACAATGTCCAAACACTCATGCCCCCATGACACCTGCTCCTATGCATACCTTTTAGATCCACCAGACATGATGAGAGATCATTCTGCGTATGTCACGTATACATAAAATCAGAACTCAGTCCTACCAGGAAGCCCACAATGAAGAATCTTCAGGAAAATGAGGCACCACTACAACCTAACAGTCTGAATGCTGAGAAATGGTAGTCTTCATCTAAAGGTCAAAGCAAATCTCCCCTACATAACATACTTTTTTTGCTAGGTAAGTACAAATCCAAGCTCCAAGGTAGCCAAGTGCACCCCGTTCCTAACAGTCATCTGCTGCCAGGGGAGCACACAGCTCTCCCCGTGCTGGCCATCCTCACTGCAAAGGGCTTATCACATTACTGCTGCTCTGGGAAATCTGGCCCCTGGACATGAGTGCTGTGAAGGCAGCTGTTGGTGAAGCACTGTCATTTTACAGTGCAGCTCAGCAGAAGCTTTGGTTTCATTTCTACCTGCAATGCCATAAAACCTCAGTGGGCAAATGGCCCCATGCTGGGCTAAGGAACCAGCTTTACCAAGTGACTCCATGGGCAACAGTCTTTGTTTTGCCAGTGTGAGGGACAGGAGACCAGCACCTCCCTGACCCTCTGTGGTTGCTGTACCAAGGTCCCCTCTGTGTTACTGTCTGGTCTGTGCTATTCATGGGAGAGGCACTGCAATGGGGTTGCTCTGACATTACTGATGGGCTGTGCAGGTCATTCATTGTCCTAAGAAAAGTTCCTGGCCCCAACTAAAGGCAATGGTATAATTGGGGTTTGCTTCAGTCTGGTCTCCAGTACCAGTGCTGGAGCATGCTTGAGGACTGAGGATGAAATTTGATTTGGGTTATGGGCCCAATCTCCTTCATCATCGGGATTGCTAAACAGAAAAACAATTTAAAAAAATAGGCACTTGAAGGGTGGACTGTTTGAGATCCAACATTCATTGAGGTAGAGCTGGGAGCAGCGTATGTAACCCCAAGGGATGTCCCATCCCATTTAGTGTTGGCCTCCTCCCCATGCTCTGTCACCTCCCCTTTGGTCCACATCTCCCATCGCATCCCAGCAGAGCTGCAAACCTGCACTCTTGCACCAGGCATGGCCAGGCCACGCTCTGCCCGACACCCCGAGCCAGCCTCCAGCCCACCTGGGTGGGAACCACAAAGGGAAGGCAAACAAAATAACCAGTAAGAAAATGCTTCACATTTTTGTAGATGTTTTCATCTGAACAGAGCATTTTGCAAGCTATGCTGAATTCAGTTAACGAAGCCTTCATTTCTTAATTCATTAAGAGAGAGGGTCTGCTTTATGATCTCATAATTGAAATCAAGTTGTAAGATATTGACTATATTCACATTTTTGTCTTTTGTGAGAAAATTAATGAGAAGAAATATTAAAAATCTCAGTCTGTGTTGAGGTGGAAGGGAAGGAAATCCACTTCTTTGTTATAATGAGCTATCGATACTTCTGCTTAGACCTTTTCCAGTTGTGCCACCCAGCAGGTGTACTCCACAAATCTGGAGCCAGAATTAGGTCCCTGCCCTGGGAGCACAGTGCATCTTTAGGGGAAGGAAGGGGCCTGGAAGCTCTGATCTGCAGCCAGCAGTGACAGGATGGACCAAGAACAGACCTGCCCAAGCAACTGGAGACCAAAGTCAAACAGTACCAACCCTCCAGTTAGCATAAATAATTGGTTTTCCAACATGAAGGCCCCCATGGTGACTTTCCCATCAAGGAACCATGTGCTACTAAGAAAATTAAAGGTTGAAGGTTCATTACTGGGACAAGTAGAGCACGAACTTTTGCAAAATGCCTCATTGATTAGCATCATCTCTTGACCTAAAAGAGGAACTCTAAGGAGAGCTGATAGGAACTCGATTCCTGCTGGGGTTTATTGCTATTAAGTATTATTATTATTATTGATTTTGGCTCATTATTTTCCTTTATCTTTAAAAAAAAAAAAAAAAGAGGAGGCAAGAAAGAGCTCAATGGGCTTTCCATCAGCCTGGCTCCAGGTAAGGCTATTCACATTGCAAGGCAAAATAGAGTTGCACATACAGATGCTATTAATACTTCCTTTCTAATTAAATTCCACAAGAAATTGTGCAGGATATTTCTGTCCCCATACTCATTCTAGTCCCATCATCTTTTGATTAACTATCCTCATGCACTAGGAATTAAGGTGTGACCTCTAACTTTTTTTGAGAGAGATGTGCTGTTTTTAATATTAACAGCTCCATCTTTTCATTGTTCCTTGAGCAGGGTTGGGAGGAGAAATATAATTACACACAATGGGGGTATAATTCATACATTAAAAGTGACATTAAAATGATAGGTAGCAAAATATAACAATATAACAGCTTGTCTGTCACTCTTTTATGGATTGCTGGCACCCTCCAACCCCATTACAAACACGTCCCTGAAGGGAGTGCAGCAGGAAGACGTGAGCAAGATTAACGCCGGTGGAGACCTCGTGGTGCTCAGTGCCACGGGGCTCCCTCCCTGGGCAGGGACACCCGATTTAAACTCCTCTCAGGTCTCCCTGACTCCCCAGGAGTGCCCCATCCCTGAGCCGGCTGCCACAGCCCAAGCCACCTGCACCCGTGGGTCCCATGCTCCCAGCAAGGAACCGCCCCAGCATTGCAGCTTCCTGAAGCAGAGTCCCAGTGCTCCCATTAGGAGCTAACGTTATGCAGTTTGATGTATCTGGGGCACGGGAGGCCCTCCTACGTAGCACACAGGAGAGCAGCGCTGCTGCCCGCAACATCGCCTCCTTCCCAGAAAGAAAAGCTGTCCCTGGAAGTGAGGAAGCCCAGCACCCATGGGTGGGGGGGCACATCACAAGGGCTGTTTGCATGGAGCCAGGCTGTGGGTTCCAGCTGCCTGTGGGGCAGGGGGTGCCCAGGTCCAGCTATGGCCCTGCCTCTGGCAGCACTCCTGGCCTGGGAAGCCGTTCGGGCTTTGCCTGCAGAAGCTGCAGCCCAGTTTCACTACAGTGCTTGTATGCAGCTGCAGAGAAACTGGTGCAAACCCCCATACATGCAGATTTTGGGATTTTTTTCTGCTTAGCTGCAGGGTGCTCCCTGTCAGCATAACCTAAATGCAAAATGCTGTCTGAAAACTGAATTAGGGCATCATCCGCTGAACGCACCGGTGGCCGGCATCCTTCCCTCCTGCCCCGCCAGGGCTCCTGTGCTGGCTCACACAGACAGGTTTGTGCAGGGCCTCAGCCAGCCAGACTGTTGATCTGCCCTAATGTGACCCGTTTGTGCTGAATTAGAAAAGATCCACGCTGGTAGGAGGCGTCCCCCCTGGCAGGGAGGTGCAGCCTCCCTGCAAGCCCAGCTGGCTCTGGAGGAGGATGCTGCCCATGGGCTCACATGGTTTTAGTGTACACCTTCCTCAGACCACAGAAAGCTTTCACGTGAGCACAAGTGTGCTTTGGTCAATGATCACCATGCTTTACCTAGCACAAAAATCAAACTAACTTAAGCATAAGCTTATATGTAAATGTAACTGACTCCTTGGTTACTCCCCACAAAGAGAAATCTGTGATCACCCCTCTCGAAAACCTTGCAATATCACAAAGTCCTGGTCTCCACATTCCTCAAACACAAACAGTAAACTTTGCTTCTGACAGCAATTAGCTAATGCTCAATTAATTATTATTTTTTCAGGTCCAGCTTTGAGACTGGAAGATCCTGATGGATTAAATACAAGTGTAAAAACATCAGTGGAAAATGCATCCAGGCCTGTTACTGGGGGAGTCTAAAAAGGTGCAGCTCCATGTAGAAAGGAAGGTGAAAATCCAGAAAGACACAGCCTGAAACCTTAACGCAGCAGCCAGGGAAAGTTCAGCAGCAAAGCTTCACCTGACACACAGCATTCTAGTTCAAATATGCCAATTTTTCATTTTCACCTGGATAGGGAAAGGTGTGTTTTAAGATAGGCTGGTTTTGGAGAGCACCAGCCCTTATTGCTCCTCGCTTCTCGCCCCTACAGGTCTCGTCCAGACACCAGTTAGCAAACAGGGAGGTGAGACCATGGGGGGTCCCACTGCAGTGGGCAGAGTTTCCTTGCCCTGAGTCACCCTGAAAGTTTTACTGCAGGGTTTTTGCCATGATGGTATTTGTTTTCAGGAAAATGGATGAAGGAAGCCCTCCATGTTTGAGGTGCACACCTTGCTCTCTCCAAGCCCTTCTCAGCCACTGTTCCATGCCTCAGGCCCAGCAATACAGCCTATTTCCCAGTGCACAGGAGCTAATTTCATCCCATTTTTTTAAAAAATATTTGGCCTTTTTTTTCCCTTTTCCTTTTTCTCCCTTATTATTTTTATTTCTTTTCCCTTTCTTATAATTTTTCTTTTTACAAATTAGAATACTCGAGTCCATCCTTTAGCCCTCCTCACCATACAAACATAAGGAATTAACCGACACCAGCAGTAAGGTTTTGCTGTGTTAATTACAGCAGCCCCAGTTCTTCTCGAGCTGCGTGGAGCAGCGCGCATCGCAGCAGCCCCTGTGGAAAACAGATCACCGACACCACGCTGCGCCTTCTCAGGCTGTGGCACCGAAAGCAACCCAAAGGAATTAGGTTTTCTTGATGTCTAAAATTAACTGGAAAAAATAGCACTTGCCATGGTGCCTACCCCAAGCAGAAGTATTGATGCTTTTGTGGCAGAAACTTGAACCGGTTTGATCTGCAATGGTCACACCAAGGAAAGCCTTTGCTGCCAGAGTCAAATGGCAGAACAGGGGTGACCTCTTCAGCACCCATCCCTCTCCTAGGACCCCCATCCCACTTTCACTCTTGGCTCATCCTGCAGGCCAGGGCCAAGCACCCACCCCAAAGCAGGGAACGAATCTCAGTCCTCAAGTATACTCAGTACTCAACAAACCCGCTTTTGATGGCACCATAACTTTCCAGTCAGCTGGTGAATTGTGGCTATACAGACTGGAGCACTCACAGATGGGCCATTTCAGGCAGCACAAACCTAGAAACCAAAAGGAAATTTTTACTACATCACATTGTGATAAATGGATGTCATGTTAATTCCTGGAAATCTTCAGAATGGTAAATGCGAGTCTGAACAATAATGCACTCCTGGAAAATGTAGAACAGTTGGGATGTGAGGTTAAATTTTATGATTTATAGCCAGCTGTAGTTTTATGCAGTCTTTGAGTTATGTTCTATTTTCCTTGGGCTCCTGGTTACTGAGACCTGCTCCCTTGTTAGCCAAAAAGGTAAGAGGAGGGTGGCTCTCATCTTGAACCTTTCTGGAAATAAGTTGTTTTTTAAACAACAAAAATCTAAAATATTGGGGGTATGCATTTATCCCAAATTATCTGTTCTTTTCCTCCACTCAGTCACACCCACAACTGCCATTTCACACTCCTGAATCCTGCACTGTCTGAAGAAAGACTATTCCATGGTACCCAAACTACAGGTAGACCTTCAAAGTGCCGTACCACCACCTGGTGCCCCAGAAAACCCTATGCAATGGGCAGCCCAGTATGATTGCACAGCACAGAGAGGAACAAACCAGAAAATCACTCCAACACCCCAGCTTTAAGAAGCTTTTTTACATTATAAGCTACATCTGCCTGTTTGTCTACCTAGTAATTATGCCAAGATCACCACCACGGCACTCAGGAAAACAGGCAACAAGGAAGTCCTTCGTAAATTATGTACACAACTACCCTTGTTTTAAACAAAATATTTCTATATTTGAGCCTCATGCTTCCATTCCCTGTAAGTCTTTACCTGGATGTGCACATTTTCATGTTTTATTGTTAACATAAGATTTAAGGGCACGTCTAAGGGTTTAGGCAGTGGAATTGGAAAGCTCTCCATGGACCATTTCTCCACGGATTGCTTACAGCAGCTGAACATTGAGCCTTTGGATTAAAAAAACAGGGGACTTGGTTTATTCGGGGCTGCCTGCAAGTGTCAGAAGGGAGCAATGCCGTGGGGTGTAGGTCTGGCCCTGGTGCATCAGTCTGTGGTCGTGTGGTGTCCTGGACACCTAGAGTTGCTGTATCATCACCATGTTGGAGTGTGACCCCATAACTTTATTTATTAAACAGCATCTTTGTATTTGTCCTTTTCACACACCCTAACATCCTCAAATGGCTTGAGAGGGCTGTTCAATACATGCGGCTTGGAAGAAAAGCTAGAAAAGAAGGTATAATGTTCTCTCTTTCCAAGATGGCCCTGAGTCAAAATCTACACTTGTTCATTCAGGGGTTTTTCTATACACCTTCCACTTGCAATCACCAGCCAGCCTCTGGCATGGTCAGGCTGTTCACCCATGTACCTGCGAGAGCAATCTCAGTGCACAGATTTAAAGGCTGCCTTTGAAAACAGGTCTAGCAATACTGATATGTAATCTCCCCAGTAGGGCCAGGCAAAGCTCTTGTAAGCTACTGACAAGCACAAGCAACAGGCTAAACATCTTATAAATACAATTTAAATACATCTTCTGTGCAAGATGACAGCATGGGACCACAGAGTGCTAGAGCCAGAGGTGGACACAGACTGCAGGCTTGGTACCTGCCCCACTCGCTGCAGTGGCAATGAGATGCAGACACCTCTGCACAGCTCTGAAAGTCAATGGCAATCACAGGCACTTGGCTCCTCTAGAAAGGGACAGTATTTTACCCTTCCTCTCATGAGGGCAAGAAGTCAACAGGGAAACAAAGAGGATAGCCCTTACATGCTCCAGTGCGCATTTACAACCTGGGAGTGGACACAGAGGACTCCCAGTCTCTGGGTGCCTCCAGCCCCCAGGTGCCCACAGGGGAGAAGCTGCAGCCATCACCAGCAGTGGTCCTGTTGCAGGAGAGGAGAGCACACTGCCCACCCCAGGCATTTCTCACAGCACAGCCATAGACCTATTGGGCACATTCTGCAGCTTCTTCTAGCTGTGATAGATCTGTTCTAAAAACACATTTCCTCCTTACAGACTGTTTAGTGGTTCTGAGTAATTATTCCCTGTGATACTATTTTCCATAGTTTTAAGAGCCAGCGATTTATTTTACTGCTGTCCATCTATTAGATTTCATCTCCTTAGGAACAATCGCTGAGAAAGGACATGGTGCAGACTCCCTGTGATTGTACATGAAGCATTGGCAATAAAAACTTGCAGCAAGTTTTCATTTTCTGCTTTCTTGAGCTAAGTTTCTGGAGAACTGACATCCATTTGTCAAAAGGCATTATTATGAAGCGATACTTATAAGCACTGATATTGACTTACTGTCTCTGGGAAATTTCTTCTCATCTCTTTCCAACAGAGCTGAACACAAAGCTGGCACAGTCTCCAGGGAGCAATTCAAATAAACTTTTAAGCTAGTACCAATGCCCAACACACCTCTTTCCAGGACTAGCACAATGTCAAGAAGCTTGCTGGGAAAAGCTGTGCGAGTGCCACTGTGGGGAGCTGTGAGACACACTCCCCTCTGGGCCGCGGGGGACATTGGGAGGGCATCATATGACATCTAGGCAGTGGACACCCAGGGGATGAGTTACTGCTTTCACCCACATGCAGATCTCCCAGGAAACAGCAAAACAGCCCCTGCAAGACACAAGCACCTTCTAAATTAAGAAACTGAACTGAAAAGGGACATAGTATCTCCAGGACCTGCAGCCGAAGGAGATGGCTGTGCAGCAGAGGACAGGGCTGGCTCACAGCACGTAGGTGTGGTTTTTCTCCCCATGTTCTATTCAGCAGAGCAACCCCATACCTCGGCAGAGGAAGAAAAAGTTGAGAGTGGGGCAAACCCAAGCTTGCCATCTGCTCCGGACAGGCCAGGCTAATTCAGGTGCTCAATGTTCTGTGCCTTCTGCCACCTTCTGTGCACGGGCAGTGCGGGCAGGCTGCTGTCCCCAGCACACCCGCACACCAAGAGCCTCTATTTTGGGAAGGGTCTGTGACCATACACTGTGTCCTGCCACAAGGCCGGGAAAAGTTTTGGCCATCTTTTTCCCTTGTCACTTCTGCCTGCCATTATCCCTCCTTGCGCTGGAATAAGGAGGTCAGCCAGACCCACATAATTAGAGGAAATTGTATAAGGTTGACCTCATACCCTGCTAGGGCCTTTCAAGTGTGGGCAGTCTTTATCAGTAGCAGCATAGAAAACACAGAAGAGATGTGCTTATAGGTGGGAGAATGAGATTGTTAAGACATTTTTTCCCCTCACACTCCATGAACTAAGATAGTACCTCTGCCACTTGGGTGAACTTAGGTTATTCCCACTCATATCTGGCAGCCCGTGGTTTCCTCCTTCATCTTGACTTCTGCTATTTTCATTCTGTGATGTCTGTACTTTTGCACTATTGGGAGTGGATTGTGTGTGGATCACTAACTTTTGGACAGGTCAGCTATCTCAGCCTGAGCACCACTAGATGGATACTAATAAGAGGAAACGAATACATCAAAGAAAATTCTCTCTTTTTCTCCTCATATCCCTCTCCCAGGTACGCTGCTTTCTTCTGCTCTTGTTGTTGCTGCCCTTTCTCGCTCTGCGTTTATGCTCTGATTTCTGCAGATGGTGCTGTACCAAGATGAGGTGAAGACTGACTTTTTAGGTCTGCTGGAACTGCCCGAATGAGCCCGCATGGAGCCTCCTCTTCAAAAGGGACGATGTAAAAGAGAAAATGGATGCTACAAACTGTGTGCAAAATTTAACAAAACAATTAGAGCTGTGGCTGTTAGGAGACGAGTGACGGCGCTGTGGGGAAAGCATCAGCAGAGTGTGGAAGCGGCTGTTTGAAGGGGAGATCTAAACCCTGGAGCACATGGGGGCCTCCAGTCCAATTAAGTAATTTGACAGCTGGACATGGCTGTAGCTAATATTTGGCCCAGATGGATCTAGATAAGCATACCATGTTTGCTGCTGTCTTGGCAGATGAGGAGGCACAGGAGCCCTGTGAGAGCTGAACACACCCACCTTCATTTTGCATAGCTTTAGGAGACCCAAGAGTAGAAACTGGGGGGGTTGCTGCGGTTGGTGTAACAGTTCTTCTGAGGACATCGTCCAAACATAAGACCATTTCCTCTTTATTTGTAAGCAATGGAAACTGGCACAGAGCATGCCTGACCATTTATCCATAACAACCCTACACTTGCCCTACCAGTCAATAGGCCACTCAACCCAGTGAGTTGGTCATGCAGAATTGTTGGGGACCAGTGTCTCTCTGGCCACACTGATCATAGCTGGAGACATGCACGTGTCTCAGCTGCATTGGTGTGGCTGTCTCTGAGAGCCTAATTTGGCCGGCAAAATCTTTGCTATTGATGCCAATCCCTGAAAAGGAATTGCTCCAGTCTGACTGCCAGGCTGGCTCAAAACTGCCACAGTTCAGAAAAAACACATCCCTTTACCAGTAACAGGAGCAAATTGGACTTGGAATCAGCAGGATAAAAAAACCCCTAGATTCACAAAACACTGTTTCTACAGAGCCAGCACTTTGAGGAGTTCCAGGGCAAAAACCAAGCATCTCACATGGCAGGACTGTGCTAGGCAAGGGCTCCAGTTTCTGCTGCACTGGCAGATAGCAGGAGACCAGGCTTTAAAGCAGAGAAATTTGGTGGTTTGAATCCATGAATTCAAAGTAGTTGAGCCCTGGGAGCTTTGAGGAAGTCTACCAGCATCAGGACTCGGGACACTCTCCCAATCAGTTTGGGTTACCACCTCTGGAAATGCACGAAGCCAAAGATTCCCAGATGGCAAAGGTCTGCCAGGCCACTGAGCATTTGGTGTGGCTTGCGGAGCAGGGTGGCAAATCTGCTGCCTTCCAGCAGTGGAGCCAGTTGTCGGGGTAGTTAAGGACTCACAGAACTCTTGCCCAACCCCTTCCTATCTCCTGGCTATTTTTTCCCAATTTAAGCATCAGCCATAGCAACAGTGGTATGGAACAAGGAATAAGGATACGTGAACTCCACCCAGTCCAACCCAAAGTGCTCACCCTGCCTTGGCCACATTATTAACAGGCCTGGGCACAGCAAGCAGTTGCTGGAGGTGTCATGATCTGCAAAGGAGCCCTGAGACACAGCCCACACCAGAGTGATGTTCCCAAGCTCATGATTAGACACAGTGGAGAGAAGCAAACCAGAAGTGCATGACAAATGAATGGTTTTGCAATTTGTCACTACAGCAAGGGTGTGAGTTTGGGTATGCAGACCAGACTGGTACCAGCCCCAAGGCACTCTGGGCAGATAATATATGCAACACATGCTTGAAAGACAGACTTTCAGTAATAGCTTTCAAATCTGTTTTCAAAAAGCATAAGCCCATATTAAACTAATCCTTTAAAATAGTTAAGCATCATTTGTACTATCTTAGCAAACGAGTGCAGAAACACTGAGGTTTGTGCCCAGTTGCTTCCCAGACTCCTTTATGCACAGGGTATTTGTTTAAAACTGCTTTAATGACCAATACCTGCCTGTGCCAAGTAAAACTGAGTGATCCCTCCATTAGTGCAACTCGGAGATAGTATCTTACTTGTGGTTTCCGATTCTAAGATGCATTAATAACTACAGCCCATATTAAATCCCAGCACCAAGGACTTGCTCCAGGTTTAGGTTATTAACAAGCCAGTGGGAAGCTCTGCCGACTCCTGCAAAGACAGCCTGACCCTGGCACAGGGAGGCAGCAGGAGATGCACCCAGGGCTGGTGCATGCAGCCCCGTGTCTCAGAGGCACTGTCAGGGATGGGAGAGGGCTGCCAGGGCAAACTCGGGCATCTCCTACCATCACCTTATGGACAGACCCTTCAACGAGCAGTGTGTATATAATTCTATACACATGGGTCAAACACAGGCATGACCTGCAGCAGCACAGGCTGGCAGGGGCACAGCCACGGGTCGAGGCACTGGCTGTGCTCCCAAGGAGGGCACTGCCAGCACGTCCTGTGGCTGCATGCTGGTACATCCTGAGACCTGGTGTCCACGCTGAGCCTGGCAGAGCAGCTAGGCACCAGCTCGTGCTGCAGCCACCTGCCATCACCCACTTCAGTAGAATGGCCCAGCAGCCCCAGCCCATGCTCTGCACTCTTGGCTCATGTTTGTTTTCCAAATACATATTTCATGCAGTATTTCAAAGACACCAGTCACCTCTGACACCACTTGTTTTTAAAACCTCATTCGATATTTGTATGTGAGGCTGTATTTTCCCTGGTGGTTGTACCAAGAAATTATAGTAGATTTAAATTTTTCCAACACTATTATTTTCCTGAATGCTTTCTGCTAGCTCAAAATTAGTGCATGGGGAAAAAAACAACAACAAAAACCCCCTAAATGCTAAAGACACCGGTCAGGAAACATCCCCGCAGCAGGGTGACCCCAACCTTGTGTCGAGAAGCTCACAAACACCCACCAACAGCAGATGTCTCAGCTCAGCCATCTTCCTTCGGTCATCACCCAACACTGCTATTGCACCAAGTGCGAAATTTAGGATACCACAGTTCGCTGAAGAAGGTGATGCCCGACTTTGTCAACAGCACTTGTGGAAATGTTTCCACTTTTTCCACCCAAGTTTTTCTGTGCACATCAACCCTTCCTGCCCAAAGCAGGGAGGCTGATACCGCTTACCAAACATCTCCAGTGAGAGATGAGGCAGGTAGAGATGCACAACCTGAAATTATTTTGGTGCAGGTGCTAGGGAGACTTTACAAAGACTGGACCTCAGATTAAGAACCACCTTTAATCCCAGGAGTACCTGCAGGAAGCATGGCCTGCCTCACCTGTCATCCTGCCACCAGGTCAGGATGCCAGCCACCACAATCCCTCTTTGCCCAGGCAGAGACAAGCCCAAACTGATGAAAACTCACCCAGACTGCTTTGCCCCAGAGTAGCATGAGAATACTCACATGTTCCTGCATACTGCTGGGGCTCCTCCAGGGGAGGGAAGGGACATCAGGGAGGGATAACATAGTCCCCACTGCAAGGAGATGTCACTTGGGATTTGCTCCCATCCTACTGAGCCATAGGTCACCATTTCCAGCAGTCATGTTTGGAGGAATTGGCTGTCTGGAGGTTGCCCATAGCAAACCCGTGCATGCTGCCAAGCCCCTGTGGTGGCACAGCCCTCCCACTGGCCTGCCTTTGGCCACCCCCGCACCTCCGAGCTCGCCCCGTTTGCTAACATCTCCATTAGCTGGTAATGACTAACATTTAGAAAACATATTTCCTCCCACATGGTTCCAGAGGGGTTTGCAAACTGAGCGACAAGAGCTCGGCACAGGGACTGCTCTGCTCTCTGGGGCAAAGCGCTGCGGCAGCTCCAGGGTGCATCACAGCCCAGAAGGAACCACCCCCACCATGCTGAGGGACAGTGGTGATGCCAGCAAGGAGCTTGGCACTGGGAACAGATACCTGCATGCAAAGACACGCCTGCAGGGGAGGAAGCCCCCAAACCAGGCCAGCATCTCCCAGGCACCAGCAGTCACTGGTGTTCCCAGGCAGCACTGCATCCGGCACAGTGGTGCCTGGTGGGAATAAGCTGCCCAGGAACCACCAGTGCTTGGGAGGCTTTGCACCACTGGCACCTGCTGCCCCACACCTGCCGTGGGGGGCAGGAAAGCTGGCGAGACAACAACCGTGACAAACTTCTGCTACTTCCCTAATTTTCTAAATGTCCAGCCATTAACCATTTGTTTCGAATTCCTTGCCACGGAGTCATTACGCATTCAGGTGGAGAGGAAAGTGAGCTCTGCAGGAGGCTGACAGTAATTCTGCATTAGTTAAGCATTAGCTGACAGATGTACAAAGCAAAGCCATTACTCCCGTCAGCCGCTCTGCCCCGACTCCTGTCCCTATTGTGACACTCCTCCAACCAAAAACTCCAGAGCGCTGCATAAATGCGGGGGACGAAAGCCTGGTAAGGGGGGGGGTCAGTCGTAATTAGACACGACTGAAAGCAGGGAGAAGGATTTTGTCTGGAACACAGTTCAGCAAAGTGTTACCATCACGTTTATTTCAGTGCTTTTCTGCTGAAGCAACGTCAGGGATACAAACCTTTCTGAAGGCACACGGGCCATTTAGAGTGAGCATGCCAGAAGTAACGCTCGCATAGACTTCAGGTTGCTAGACAGTAACCAAATTTGAATTTATTTGAAATCCAGCCCATTAGCAATGGTACTGTGAAACCACAAGAACTCCCTAGAAAATTTGGCCTCCAAATAGCTTTTACTAAATCACTTACTACATACTAATCACTAAGTACTATTAATAGGAGAAGAAATACATGAAGAGATCGCTGGGTACCTTGCACCGAACCAGCCAGGATCCAGAATTGTATGAGATCAAGGCTGCTTTTCTGCAGAGTAAACTGAAAAAAAAATTAAATATACAGGAAGTCAATGCAAATTACGATTCCTGTTGTTGGGTGCAAAATCAAAGACACACGGAGCAAATAAATTAACTCTCTGTGCCATTTTTGTACACCTCCATCATCAGCCTGAGCCCCACACAGGCACTGTCCCATCGACAGAGACCCCACAATTAAGAAACACACTCAGGGATATCAGGAAGAAAGTCCTTCCTATCACATACTACTTAATGCAAAATTACATCCAGAAACCTAAGTAGGGTGTTACAAAGTGCTTATAGATACCATAAGACAAAAAAATGCCACAGCCCTCTATTCTTGCCATTTACCAGATGATGACTATGTCAGATGCTTTTGCACGAGCAAGCACAAAGACACGGTGAGAGCAGGACCTGCCCTTCCTGTATGTCAGCCTCTGTGGTCCCCCACGAACACAGAAAGTAGGGTTCAGGAAGAATTAAAATTTACCACCTTTTATGACCCTGATGAGACTCAGTCGAATACTTATTTTCAAACATCTGAACAAGATCTGCTGAAGTTTCAGAGCAATGTACCAGTTCTTGCTATTTTTGCCCCCAGTGATGCCACTGCTGTGCAGTTTCAGTCTTTTCCCTCTCTGAGGACAGCGTCAGCAGTGAAGATGTTTCCCTTTAACACACCTCGGAACACCTTTTGTCTGCTTTTATTTCCTTCCTCAAACAGGCCATACGAGGAGAGGGAAGTGAGGATGGTTGGCACAGCACTGCAAGGGGTGGCACCTCAATGGCTGTGTGCACCCGAGCCCCCGACAGCACCAGGCTGCCTGCAGGGCTGCTTCGGGGACGCTCTACCCCACATCCAGCAGCTCAAGCCAACCCAAACCCTTTCTGTGAACTAAACTAACAACAGAAGAAAAAAGAATGATGAATTTTGAGAACTAGAAACATCCTTTTGTATTTCTTCAGTTTTAAGCTTAAATCTAATTCCCAGATAAAAGACCCCATAAGCCCATTGTTCCCTTTAGGATCTGCATGGAAAGGCATAGAACAACAAAGCTCACACGCACTGGACCTTCTAATGGTCCTGAAGTGCATCTTGCCCAACACATGAATCCTGTCTCACCTTCTCTCTCTCTCTCTCTCCCATCTTTAACTACTTGGACATCACACGCGTTTTAATGACTGGCTTCAATATTTTATTGCCCTGCACCACTTTGTTAAACCATCCTTTATCATTTCACTCCTGCCCGTTAGACTCTCCCCCTTAATAAATTATTAAAGCATATATTTAGATCACAGAAACAAAGAAATTAGATTACATTGATCCATAGCAATTTTCTCCTACACTGTTTCTTTATGAAACAGCACCCCTGCCATGCTCCATTCACATTGGACCTCAACACTGAGCTCTCACCTCCACATTTTTATCAGTTCAACGTGTGGCTAACGTAGGAGCCGGGGTGGGCACAGGGCACGGGTCACCCTGCATGGTGGGGATGCCTGGGGGCCAGCCTGGCTGCAGCACCACTGGGCAGGTGCTTTGCAGGATGAAAGGAGGCCCCCAGAGAGGGGATTACCATACTTGAGAAAGGGTATTTCCTCCTTCTTGCATTCTTTTTCTCTTTGGCAGTGTTTTTCTTAAAGAAGAGACCAGAGATACTTTTGACTATTTTCAAGACTTTCCTGAAACACCAAAGTGTCCATCCAGCCCTGCGTGCTGGCACGGGCAGCTGCGGTACCCTCCCAGGGACAGGGTGTTGCCACCGGCCCATGACAGCATAACTACATCCCACAGTGCCGTGGTGGAGACATGGAAGGGGCTGTGGAAGGGGCTCCCAAATGTAAATGCATCTGGAAGAAATGATAAGGGAATTTCCATCCATTTTTATACATGGACAAAAAATTTTGAAACTTCCCTGCCCCCAAACCTGGTCCATCTCCAAAACACTCTGGTTATATCTCATCCTGCTGTGTCGCTTTTTCAACACAACAATTTCATTTCAAACAGAAACCAACAAAACAGCCAGGAAAGTGTGACCTGCAGGGTACCACAGATAAAAACTACTGGTACCAAAATCAGCCTGCACCTTCAGGGAACTCGTAGTTCTTACACCAGGAGGGATTGAGGTACTCCATCCCGTGGGGAAAGGCTGTGACAGGCAGGCTGGGACAACCACTGGGGTCCCCCAGCTCTTTCTGCATGTGCACATGGGCACGGGGAGCACGGCTGAGCCCAGCGCTGGCTCCTGAGCAGGGCACTGCCCTGCTGGTTGACTGCAGGTGATGCACAACATGGGCAAAAACTGCTTAGTTTAAACAACTTGCCTCTGTGGTGAAATTCATCTGGATCCAGCTTGGTGTATTCAAAGCAGAATAGTTACTTCTGACCAACTGAATCCATTGTCATCCTTATTCCAAGCTCTAAAATTAGCTCAGGCTGAACGTACTGATGAACACTAACATTAATCAGGTAACTTGGTCTGTGCCTGAGCACAGGGGGTGACTTTGCACAACAGTGGGATGGGGGATTGTTTTCCACAGAGAAGAACTATTCCATTTCTGAGACGATGCCATTCCCCAGGGCAGACAGTCCCAGGACACTGGCATAAGGTGCCCTGCTCTGCCCAGGCCAGCACATGGCACACCAGCAGCATGGGAAAGCCCTGCCTTTGCAGGAGTGTGCTGACAGGTCTCAGCCCTTTGCCAGGGGATGCAGAATGTGTCAAGCTCTCTGGCAGCCCCAGGGCACTCCTCAGCCACAGCCCCGTGAAGAAAAAAGCAGGTATTTCACTCCTAAGACTTCTCAGTTCCCCAATAATATATTAAAAGGGATCAGTATCACTATAAAAATCAGCAAGAACAATGACACAGCTGTACAAAAGAGTAGCAGCTGGGGCACCTCCCTTGCACAGAGCCCAGCACCACGCGGCTGGCTGCCCCACACGGTGCTCAGACTGCAGAGCCTGCTAACACTAATTTTGTTAACTTCCCACATCAAAAAATGAAATTAAACTCTTTCCTACAGAGTCTCACTTGAGGCTTGCAACAAAGCATTCTCAAGCCTGCTTTGCCACTGCTGGAAGGCAGGAGAGAGCCCTATGTGCAAAGGGGGCTTTTCCAATTTGGGGAAGTTTGGAAAAAAACAGCTGTTTAAGGGCTGTTACATTTATCAAATCTTTCAGTGGCATATTTGGGAGATTCTTAATAGATGACTCAGCCAGCATTTGCTACGTGTTATCATAGCAAATCGAAGTAAAGCACACTTTTCTCCAGGCTCTGTCATGCCTAGGTGGGTGCAGTGATTCCTGCATGGATGTGTTGTGCTCCTGGACACCCGCCTGTCGGTCCCACTGCCCCTGAACCTCACCTCTCTGCGCAGTCTGGTGCAGCAGGCAGAGGCAGGGCTGTTTGCTTCTGATTTCAGGGCATTTCTGTTTGCGTGTGGTTAAAACTGAGGCTGCTGGCAAAGAGCATTTCCCTTTCTGAACCAAATCTCTTTCAGTGTTTGAATGGAAATTTTCACCTTTTTAGCCAGATTTTTCATTTTGTTACATGTCCTATTATTAACACTCCAGGTAAGGCACAGAGCAAAGAAACTTCAAGGAAACCCAGAAACAACTTTCTGCCCCTCTCCTCCCCAGTTCAGCTACACAAGTTACAGATACGGAGATAGGAGAAGACCTTTGATTTTCCCCAGATACAACAAGTGAGGGCTGGTGATTTCCCTAGCCCCGTGGTACCACTGAGCCTCCCCGTGCCTCTCGCTGCCGGAGCGCAGGTGTGGGCTGGCCTGGGAGTGCAGCTCCTCGCAAAGCTGAGCCCCTGTGCCCTGCCTGGAGGCTGCAGCCCCTGTCCGGCTCCAGGCCCAGTTGGACACAGCCCGGTTGTTCCGATCGCTGCGTTCAAACACCCGGGAAGGGGATTGTGCGAGATACCCCTCAGCCGAGGGAGGGAAGTCCCCTGTCATGCAGCTCTGCTTGTCCTCTCTGCCCTTCCCTAACCCTGTGCCGAGCTTCCTACGGCACAGACACACGCAACTGCACTTGCAGAGCTTAAGCAGACCGGTACCAGCGGAACCACCGGTAACTTCCAGCGTATTTTCCTGACAAACCCCCCGACCCAGCTGAGCGAGACTCAGACGCATCATTTGAATTTATCTTCTCGCTTTTCCCCCCCTCCTTTCTCCTTTCGAAGGCTCCCAGGACCAAATCCCGACCCCCGCCCGCCCGGACCCCCTTCCCCCAGCACAAACAAGGCCTTT
>VZRW01005737.1:1350868-1372180 GCA_013398125.1 Aegotheles bennettii | reverse complement strand
CGGGGGCGCTGGGGTCCGCCCGGCCCCCGGGGAACGGGGGGTTCGCCCTGCGAACGCCAGCGCCGCCCGGCCCGCCCAGAGCCTCGTGGGGCCGGGGGGAGAGGCACAAGCGGCCTCTTTGTCCAGCTGCAAGCGGGATTGTCCCGTTCCCACGGCTGCCTCCCGGGGCACCCCTGTGCGGCTCTCCGGGGACACCGGTGGGCTCCGGCTCACACGCAGGGAACTGCCCCCAACACCAGCTCAGCATCTCTGGGCTCCCTCGAACCCTTGTAGTAACGACTAGCCCACACGAGTGCTGCTCCAGCTGGGGAATGCTATAAAAAGATTTAAGAATAACCATCAAGCTTCCCGCGTGTCCTAACAAGCCACCAGCATCTCACACTCACTTTGAGGTCACAGCTTCCCCAGCCCTCACAGCCCCTTCCCCCAAAGCTGGGAAATGGGGAGTGGGGCCCCTGTGAGCAGCTCAGCCGGGGGAGGCTGAGTGCAGAGACACACACTGAAGAGTCCCGGAGCAGAGTCTGGTGGAGAAAGGGCTGTTTTTCCCTTTCCTCACCCCTTAGGTCACTGCTTTAGGACTCGAGGCCCAAGGAATCACTGTGAAGGAAAGGCTCAGTGCTGGAGAAAATCAAGGCACTGAAGGAATTGCTCAGCAAACTCAGGAGAGTGGTGACAACTCTGGCAGGAAAGGCAGGAGCTGCAGGCAAAGATGCTGGCTGTGACCAGTAACCGACAGCAGGAGTCATGAGTAACACCACCTTGGCTATGGCCAGAATCATTAGTTTATCTACTCTGCCCATTCATCTGGGTGACTTCTCTAAAGCAGTTAACCCCTTGGGGCTCTAAACTGTAGAAAAAGCATCAGAGAAACCAATGTGTCCACAGTGGTTTCAGTAAGTCCCTGTAGGAACAGAAGGGAAAAAACCAATGGTTGAGTGAAGGGATAAACCCCTGGAACCTGGGGTACATTACATCCTGGTTGGCAAGGATGAAGAGCTTCCCAGTTATTTGATGTCTTTTCTCCGCTGAGGTACCTGGACACTCATATCACTTCCAATCACTTTTTTGTGAGAAAAATCAGTCTCTTCAAATTTAACAGTATGAGGCTTGTTTTCACAGCCACGGTTCATTTCTGTGGTCTATAATAGGCTCCCAACCTATCTTCAAATCCTCCCTAAAACAGGAAATTCTAGTGGATTTTTTTCTCTGAAAACAGCACCAGTAAAAGTATTCTCCCTTCTGCTAGTGGAACCAAAAGAAAAATAAGCCATGCAAGGATTGTATTTCTTTCACTGCAGCACAGCACTAGGTCTTCCAGCTGCAGCTCCAAAGCACCATCTCCCATCTGAAACACAACTTGCCTTCTTTGTACCCAGATGTGCAGCAAGAGCCAGCTCTTGCCTTTGGCTGTGTTTGCTGATTGAGTCCACTTAGCCAACCGAGTCAGACAGAAACAAAGTCTTTGTTATTTACTACCTTGCTGCTTTGCCGTTTGAAAGTTTCGCCAGAAAAAGGGTTTCTATCACTTAGAAGTGCTCAATCTACAGCACACAGGCTGTGCTTGGCTTGACAAACCAACTCATGATGCCCACTGCCTCTCTCTGCATCTGACCTTTCCATGCAGTTGTCAATAGCAAAAACTTCAGTAAGATTTAACCCAAGAGCCCAAACACTTACAGCAAAAGATGAAGAGGATCGGAATCTCACAGCTTCCATGAGAAACAAGTTACCTGGTGGTGCAATTTCAGTGTAGCTCACAAGAGGCAGCAGATGCATTTCCAAGAAGAGTTTCTATTCCCATTCATCCCACTTACGTTATGTCTTGCATCTAATTACTTTACACAAATTACACAATCTAACACTCTTCCCTCAAAGTTGGAGAGAAGATCCAAGCAGACATTACTCAACTGGTTGCACTGCATAGGAAATTGCCACTAAAGAAAGTAAAGCAATACAGTAAAGCAAAACTGCTACTAAATGAAGTAAAGCAATACAACGGTGCTTCCTTTTGCTTTCCACACCCTAGGAAGCCTCACAAAGCTTTACAGGTGCAGAACAAAGAGTTCAAGTGTTAGGACATATCCAAGTTGAAGGTGTATGGTCCATCACGAGGTCTCTCCAACACTCGTGTATAGCACACTCTCTGATTACAAGATTGCATATCTAAAGACACATCATTTCTCTAATTGAGTGACCATCTATTTGATAAGGAGCAATACACAATTTTATTTACCATCAGGGTCGGGTTTTTTTACTATAGGGAGTGTAACTAAGGGAGTGCCTTTGGTTACCACCCAGCATTTCGCACACACTGCTTGCAGCTCTCCCTTTTCCCCAACTTTTCCCTGATGTTTGTCCCTTGTCAGCGAGGCCAAAAGAGTCAGAGGATCTGGGGTACCCATTGCCAGCATATCAAATTGTAACTCAGAATAAAGAAAACAAGACTCAGTTACAGACACTTTTTACATGGTTTGCCTAAAGTTACATGGAAAAACTGTGACAGGCAAAAAACTCCAGGAAGAGCATCATGATTTTGGTGATATCTCAGGCTTATCACAGCCTTAGAGGATTAGAGCCTGTTGCTGACTTATCTACAAGGAGCCTCCCAGCTTCTGCAACACCTTCTGCCTCTATGACATAAGAAGGCTTTGATTTTAAAACACCCCAGATGTACTGAGACAAACATGCTGCACCAGTAAGTGAACAATAATCGAACAACAGAAGACAACCATAATTAAGGAAGACAGAAAATCGTCATACACATCAGGAATGGGATTGAACTGCAGCCTCAGTTCAGAATCTTCTAAATATGTGATATTGCAGCTTTAACACTGTTAATGTAGCTCAAATATATAAACCCAGCACTGAACACAGGTTACATACCTCAAATCAATCAGAACGCAACAGTTCTGTTACTGACACCTGAGTCTAAAATTTATCCTAGAAATCAGGAATTGTAATTACAGAGGATGCCAGAATTTGTCAGTGAGCATTTCTGAATGATTAGTTCTCACTGAAGGGATACCAGGAAGCTGCTAAGACATCAAAGGAGCTTAAGTACTGTCAAGCCAACACTGTACATAATTTCATTCATAACAGACCTGAGAATGGAAACTTTCTTCCCTCTACACATTCCACTTACATCCCCAACAGTGTTACATCCCATTAAACATTATAAAAGGATGATGAGGAAGAAGTATCAAAGAGGAAAATACTCAGTACAATATGTACTTTTACAAACATCATCAGAAGGTTTACAACACAAATGAGCACAAAAGAAAGGATAAAGGCTTTAGGCTCACACCATTTATTCAGCCCACAGACCAAGGAAAACCAAGCACCACATAAATAACACGTTACAAGAGGAAACATCATCTTGCCTGGTACCCATGCAGTGCACTCATCTTTAGCAAAACTCATGAGAACAAAAAAAGCAAACTAAAACCATGTCAAAGTACTTGTGTATGCTCAGCCTTAAGTATCACAGGTAACTGAAAAAAACAGTTTAAGAAAGCACAGAATTAGGAAATTCTTAATACAACTGTATCTAAAAACATTAAAAGAGTTAGTCATCAAGCTTTCATTATCATGCACTTAGACACTAAAGCAACATCACTCAGCAATTAACAAGCCAAACAATATTTGTATTTTTCAACACATCTGTTGCAAAGACCAAAGTTTACTTATTGCCACCACATTGTGGTCACGTACGTAAGCCCCAGTCTCCCTACTCACACTCTGCATTTGCAGAACACTAGAAATCACCTTCATAAACCAGCAACTTTTCTTTCTCAACCCCACAGCTCATGTGAGTGCTTGAGGGGGACTGAGCAGACAAGTTTCCTCACAGTCCACCCAGGACTCATGTGTATGGGCACCACAAGGCTAAGCCCAGGTTTTACACACAGCCTGTTAGCAACATGCACAAAAAACCATTAATTCAAGTCTGCTTTTACAGCTTATAGATTACTTTAGATAAATAGATCATGAAAAAGGTGTTACCTGCAGCAGGGCCCTCCTCCAGATGTGCTGTTAGCAGCAGGCAGCCCTTCCAGGTGGAGCAGGCGAGCTGCCCACCCATCACTAGCTGCCAACTGGTGAAACAACAGGATAAGAGAAAACACAGGCAAAGGGAGCAGTGCACTTTCCTCTCTGGTTTGCAGTGGTAGAGGGCACGTCGTGCTCGTTTTGCCCATGGAAATACAAGGCAAAGAGATGACACCATTTCCCTTGACTGGGCTGCAGCAGCTACCAGGCTCTCACCCTTCCTGCAGCACTTTGATCTGCTGGGGCTGGAAAGTGGCTTCAGATGCCTCTTTGCCCTTCATAATTTGTGTTTCAGTCCCAGGCTCCTGGTGAAGGGCTGCCAGTGAGAGCTGTTTTTCCCACCTTCGCCGGGGCAGGAGCCGGCAACTCCTTTTCCCACCTCTGTCACCCCGGTGTGCAGCACCACGGAAAGGATCAGACCGATATGCAGCCAGGATGATGGTACACTGCAAAAAGTTGTTACGTACCCCAAAATACACATTCTGAACGAGGAATTCACTTTCTCTTGCCTTGGGTACTCAAACTTTGCCAGACCTCTGCGGAACCACTACAGCTCAACGGCAACATTTTCATTTACTCCAGACACATTTAAGTTCAAAAGCAGGTCAGAGTGGCACTGATGTTTGTCTGAAAAATACTTTAAATCCAAGCTTTCTGTCAGAAAAGTAAATCCAGCTAAAGATGTAAGAGCGCAAGATGAAAAATACAGTGCCTTTAAAATAAATCACCACATGAGCCCCGAGGCCATCTAAATCAGCCGCAGCACTGGTGATATGAAACGCACTCAATAATTTAAGCACTCTGGGCCATATGTCAGCCTTAACTACAGATGAAAGTTATCTTCCCTTTTTCTACCTGATGGCTGGAGCAGGATTCTAGCTGGAATCTCATCTGATACGTCCTCCTCTTTGTGAGACACAACGTAGGCCCCGAGTGGCTGCTGCACAGCTACGCGGCGCCGAAAACAAACAGCAGCCTGATCAAAGGACGTGTCGAGAGCCATTTGGTGTCCCCAGCACAGCTCCTGCAGGCCTCTGGCACCAGCACACTTCATATTTATTCTCATCCTCAGGTGTAATACTGTTTTTTGAAGACCAGGAGGCCTACGACTGGTGAAGTTTCAGTCTCCTCCACCCCTGGTTGTTCCACACAGCTCTGCTCTGCCCACACACCCGGCAGCTCTGAGGAGGATTGAGAAGACTCCAGAAACTCACGGGTGACTGAAGAATAAGAGCAGCAAAAGCAGCTGAGTAGGAATTCTGTCTCTCTGCTTCACTTCCCACAGCCAGCAGCCTAACCCTGCCTGGAGCACTGGTACTCCAGCACCTGAGGAGACCTGAGGAGACCCCTTCCCGCCCTCCCCTCAGGGGCTGGCACAGCAGTTGGGTACCAGGGACAGATGGACCAGCACCCCTATGCCATGCCTCAGCTACCAGGACACCTCCTCCACAGGGGAAGCAATATCAGCTGTTTTAAAGTGCAGTAGGACTTCAATATTTACCTGGTCAAGGTTCAGTTTGCTGCTTTTTCCTTGACTCACCTGCACAGCTTGGTGTGCCATGCACCATCGCTCCGTTCTTGCATGCTCCCCATCACTGTGAGGGCTTGTTAAGGGCCATTGGCCTTTTTAACCAATTTAAAATTGAGCATACCTCACCTGAACACCTCATCCGAGGAGAAACAAGCGTTTTAATGTGTAATAAAGCTTAAGACCACTTCTGAGGCTGCAAATAACACTCACTGAAAGAACCACCTAAACTACTCTAAGTCGCTCAGAAGTTTCCTCAGGAAAATAAAAGTTCACACTTCATTTAGTTGACAATGCCCTACAAGGCTTGGGTTTGGGTTTTGTGTTTCAAGGGTTTTTGTTTGTTGTTGTTTTGGGTTGATTGGCTTGGAGTTTTTAACTGTATTTAAACGAGGGAAGTTTCAAACACAATTTCCTTTCTGCACAGGCATGCTGAGTTTAGAACTTCTGGGTTTTATGTTTTTTCTATTCCACATCAGTAAGACTATTAACTCTTGAAAAGTGAACATCCACAGAAATGCCCCACTTGCATCCAAATGCAGGTATAAATTGGTTTTACTTTGATTAGGTCCCTTAA
Source organism: Aegotheles bennettii (assembly GCA_013398125.1). Taxonomy (NCBI): domain Eukaryota; kingdom Metazoa; phylum Chordata; class Aves; order Caprimulgiformes; family Aegothelidae; genus Aegotheles; species Aegotheles bennettii. Next base: position 1,366,028 of record VZRW01005737.1, on the reverse strand, counting down.
ATTCTTTTCACATGTGAAGTCGCAAGCTCCAGCTGACTACTAAAATGGCAACGTAACACCCCTTTTTGCTTTCTTTTACACACCTCATTTCTGTTATTCAGAGTACCTCTCACTCTGTTCCCTTAGGATATGTAGTTTTAGCACCTTCCCCATGACACAGCATGGAGGGATTAGGGTTTCTGTGCATGAGATGCCAGTTCTCTGCCCACAGCTGGAGCCCACCACAGGGCCAACAGGACCCGATCAGCCCCTGTACATACAACATCCCAACTTCTCACTCTCTGCCTTTGGAAAGACATTTTACACCATGACAAGTGACTCTTTAGCAAAGTTCACCTCAAAACCTCAACCTCAAGTGTTAAAAAAGAAAAGCCCTTAAATGATACAAGTTATTACATTTAATCCCTTTGGGGGAAGTGGGGAATGATTTTGTGATTAAGGACCTACTGTGGGGCTCGAGAGAATTAGTTCAATTCCAGGCTCTGAAACAAGCTTCCAGGTTCCCCTGGGAAAGCCTATGCAATCTCCTATCTCACATGGACACTGGCAAGGTAATTTATAAGCATGTGCAGCCCTCAGACATTGTAGTATCAGCAGCCAACTAAATGCATAGGTAGGAGGTTAGGTGGGCTGCAATCATTTTGAGGAATAGTTAGCTATGCTGAGAGTACCACCATTAGACTATCACCACAGAAGTCATACTTTTAAAAAGCAGATTATTAGAGGGAGTCTTGAAAAATAAGTTTATTATTACTTACTCTTGGGCTGACAGCTAGTTCCTAATGGTTTTAGCTAATACATTAGCTGAATGAAAAAAGCTGCAAGATAAAAATAAGTTGGCAAGCCTTGCAGAAAGACACCACTTAGTTCTCAAGCACAGGACTACTTTCCACAGATGCACTGCAGGGAAATTTTGCTCAATTAAGATCTATACTTGGTATCATTTCTCAGCAAAATTAAATTTATGAATTGATTTAATTCATAGAATGAACAAATTAAATAATGAAAACATCCAACAACAGGAGTTATGAGATTAAATCAAGCAAGCACTATCAAAAAAACATTACTATGCAACCTAGATGGCAAAGTGCTCCACTACACAATCCACAGTGAAAACACTAGTCTGTCTTGCAAAAAGTAAGAAAAATATTTACTCTGATATACTAAGCACACATATTGGTCAGTTCTTTGCTATTCACTATGAGCAGAAATTTCCCCCTACAAGTATGAAAAGCAGCTCTCATACACCCATAACAGAATATATAAAATAAAAACTACTTCCAATTTTAAAGATATTGCAATAATTTAAAAACTTGACTCCTTTCTGAAAAAGTACTGTGCCTACTATGGTTGCAAGTAATACCTATGATGCATTTAATTCATTACAGAAGTTACTTTCTATAACTTAATACATGCTTCATATACATCTAAACTATTTTCTCTATGAAAGTAACTGCCTCTTTCAAAAGGTGTAAAAATCCACATAAAGTTTCAAGATCACCGTTTCTGGCCTTGGTTTATGTTCAATCTATACATAATTTAACCTTGATATTACTTTTGCAGAGTGGCTACCATTTATTTTGCATGTATTAAATACAAGTGTACTGATACTTCAGCAGAATAGCTGTTCAAATTATTTTTAGATCTGATATTTGATTGGCTTGTGTGTAACTACAGATTAAGGTGATTCCTCACATTAGTTTACTTGACTGCTTTTTTAACTAAAATTATTTCAATATTATCCTTAGTTTTCCCCCCTGCTATAACTTCAAGTTATAATGGAAATGAAAATAGGTAAAAGTAAAAAAACTCAATCCTAAGCAAATTCAATATTCAAGAGATCAATATAAAACTATTTCATAGCTGTCAGTTATTAGGTAAGTAAGTAACACCAATAATTCTGGTTGAGGCTAAACTTAGTCCTTTCACCTTCATTTCTCTATAAAATGCAAAAACCAACTTTCCATGAATTTAAAGAAATCCCATCCATCTCATCCAACACGCACCGAAACCCAGGTCTGACCAGACCTGCCCATTCTAACTTGAATAGTCAGATGAATTTCAATCACAAAGTGAAATTGGTGACAACTGTGTAAGACAGGTAATTTTATTTTGTGACTATTTAGCAGCTTCTAATTTAAAATTATGAAGGTGTAACAATGACATTCATGAACATTTGTTCTAACAAAAAAGGCTTTAATTTTTCAGAAGTTCTCACAGGCTGGAATGCAACAGAAGATGCAATGCATGTGTGGTTACAAGACTTCCACTATTGCCAACGGTGTCAGCAGTATCTTCTTAGTTAAGCTCCCCAGTGGTGCTGTGCTGGTTTAACATGAGTGGCTGTGACAAAACAAAACAAATGCTGTAAGACAGTTGTAGTTTCTGTATCTGGTCACCCTCCCCACTTACATCTAAAAATCACTACCCCTTTTCCATCAGTGAAAGGCCAATTGCCACATCATTTTTTCATTTTACTGTATAATCAAGCTTAATTACTTGCTGTCAAGTTTTGACCATTCCGTGTCCTGAAATCTAACATCTAACTTCTCACTTCAATGCAAAATATAGTCCAATATCCTATTCCTTTTAAGTATCTTGCATATGTGAATCAGGTTTCAGGCGAAAGCCCACTGTGAAGCTAACACACTCCTCCAGCTGATACTGTGCTGTAGAATATGGTTGAAGTGAAGAGGTACATCCTGTCCCAATGTCTAATGCAGACTCATGTATACCCATATTACCACTGATGGGTGCACACCTCTGTTCCTGTCTGAGCAGTGTGTTTAAATATGAATTGGCCACACACTTCCTCACATTTAACCTAAATCACATTTATTACAAATTAAACCAATTACTATTATATCTGCAATGAATACAGAGAAAAGTTTTCTTCTTTATAACCCTGAAAGAATCAATCCATATTCTTCAAAGAATAATTTTATAATTCTGATAACACCTTTCAGATTATATCAGTCCACAACTACTGTGCACCCTCAGGTAACTCCAGAGCACTGCATGCCTAATAAGCAGTAAAAACATCCACTTCCCTTTCACAACTAGATAAGCACATCAGTGAATTTTTATATATTTTGTATGTCTATAAAATACAGAGAGGGCAAATTATTCACACATTTAACCATCAGTTTGGTTAACTCCTCAGCTAACTGTAACTCCTACCAAGGAGGATAACCTTCACTTGTTAAAAAGGCTGAAAATCCCACTCAAAACAGTAATCAGCTTGCCTTGCAAATCAAATCAATGTGAAATGTCACTTTTCTGCTCCTCTCCAAGCACTGGCTTTCGACTGAGTATGAGCTAAAGCTAACTGTAAGCCCCTTCCCTCCTCTCCCACCCCTTGTGACCATGGCTGCTCTGAAACCTCTGTTCTAATGCAACTGCCAAATTAACCAACCCCGAGAAGCTCTCAAGTACAGAAAGCAGCTCTGACAAGCACTGTAGCTAGATTACCAGAAACCATTACCTGCAATAGGTATCAGTCCCCGCACTGGAAGAGTTTAAACTCAAACAGTGATTTAAGAAAGTTAGTTATTTCCAGTTGAACCTTCATTTGTTTCTCCAGTTGTCTTAGAAAGCAGGCCCTCTTTCTATCCCCAATAAAAACAATATTTAAATCAGGAAGTATGCATTATTATTTCTATTTTACACCTACAGCAATATTTAATATTTTTTCTACCTATAAGTATGGTTGTCAGCGTCAGAAAGGTTTTAACTAGATTTACAGTTAAGCCAAACAGCTACAGACCTTTGTCACTCTCACCTGGCACTAGCAAAAGGCCAGGTGTCCCTCCAAGCAGTGGCCATTTTGCAGCTTGATGTCAAGAATATCCCAGAAGCCCAAATCCTTTAGCAGGTGATAAAAGAAGAGGTACAAGATTATCCTTTGCAGTTCTGTTTGGAAATGCTTTGTCTTTTTTTTATGGTCACCTGTTTTTAAATAAACAGTAAAATCTGCTTTTGTTAGCACAGGACACTTAACTGAGGGTCTAAAACCACCAGGCTTAAGAAATGCCAGTTACCTACTGAAAACAAGTATAGAAACGAGCACTGCAGACAAAGCAGTGACGCCACACACCAACTGCTACAAGTGCCTTAGCCGTTATCATTCATAGTGCCCTACTTTAAAAGATGTACAACCACTGAGCTACAAGCATAATCTTCCTGCACGTATTTAACAACAGAGCACGCTGACCTGCAGTGTTACTAATCTTAGTAGGAGCACACTACAAAGTAAAACTCCCCGATATCCACGTTAACCTGCGTACGCAAGTTAAAGCGAACTAACAAATCAAGTACAATTGGTGTGGAAAGTTAAAGCCAGATTTTATTTGAGTGATTTTGTTATAACAAACATATTAGACATCATTCGACTCTGGTTCTAAGCAAGGATTTAATCCATGACCATAATGTAGGTCACTAGTTTCCATACAGTTTGTGCCTGGTATTCATTCCAAGGAATCAGACTTACACTCCTGATAGCTATCAATGTTAGTGCTACCTGTGGTTTATTTTTACACCACCATTTAATAAAAGAAAATAACCCAGTTAAGGAGATATCAGTATTTTTTGCTGACTTCCCTATTTATTTGAATCATTAAAGCAGTATTTAATTTACAATAAAGCACCATACTCTAATCCCATTGCATCCAAGAATACTCATGTTTAAAACCTGGACCGCCCTAGCCGTTTCTGCTGTCCTTTTGGTTTTCAATGAGCTTCAGTAACTCAAAAGAATTGCAACCAACTTGGTAACTGAAAAAGAAAGCTTTGTAGAATGGGAAAAGTTCACAACAGGGGAGGAAAAAAAGCCTTTCCAAAATAACCAGGTGTTCACCTCAACCCATACCAACTTCAAACAGATGCAAGGACAGTAGCTGAATCTGATTTCAGACTAAGGACATAAAAGATAAGCTTTATATTCTTATGCTTTTATAATGTTAGAATGAATTCATTTTTAGATAAAGAGCAGCATACTCCCCTACTCTCCTATTCTTTCACATAAAGTTTGCTCTGAAAATAGCATGGCTGAGTTCCAGTCTTTCAACTACTATTTGATCACTGCCAAATATTTGCAAGTTCAAATTTTTCCACATCCCACCTGTCTACTCGATTGTAGTTCACGTAGTACCTACTATGTTTTGTTCTACTTTTATGAGTAAATGTACTGTGGTAAGTGATTAAGTCAGTCATTAAAACAGAATGAATTACTTTGAAATGCAATACTGAAACAGCATTGGAAGAAGAGCCCCTGACAGTCTATCATCCAAATGAAGCTTTAACCCAAGGAAGGAGTGACCAGCCTAAGAGAGCAATCCACTTGGCAGTGGAAGAGGGGGAGGATTACTTAAGATATGGGTGGCAATGCTTGCAACGTGGCCTTGCATCCTTATGACCATTGTGTCTTCAACTTCAGATGAAGGATCAGTTTGTTCAACAAGGCTTAGTTTAAGTGAACAAAAGCAGTGAGCAATTCTTCAAAACAGATTAAGAGCACAAGTAGAAGCCTGCAAGAATCTCACTATCCCCTTATCACAAGAGAATCCAAGGATTTTCCATAGAATACCTCCTAAGAGCTATAATTTACATATGTGGCTGGGTTTGGGGTTTTTTTTAAGAGATGTTATGCTGGATTTTAAATTTTGTAATTAAAATAAGTTTCTACACCATTATATTACTGAATTCTGTAACTGTTTATACACCATTATATTACTGAACTCTGCTTAATGGACTGCTGGCTATCATTAACTTAAACACTGATGTGTACAGTGTTAATATACACAACAGCATTAGCAGATAATCAAATACACACTTTGCAACCATAATCTGTGAGAGAGCAGGTGCCCACTGGGGGACTTGGGTACATGTTCTTATTACACATCCAGTTCTGTGAATATATGCACCCTACTTTAGAATGCACATGCCCATTAATATACACACCAGCATTTCATACATGCACTTTTAATCTCTAGTGACTATCATTTAGTTACAGATTATTTATGTGGAATGTATCTAAGCTTATCTATCTCAAATTTAAAAGATGCTTGAACTTGTGTTTCAGTGGGAAAAGATATCAACACCTTCAATCATATCTTTTCTGGTCTTCACATAGTCACTTACTGAATTCAGCTCCTCCCAATCTGAGTATTTCCCTGCACTTATCAGAAATGTCCAATGCCCAGAGGCACACTGTACATGTCGCAGAGCTTTCCTGCTAGGCAGTCACCCAGCAGATCAGCTGCCTTACATGAAACTCTGGTACACTCCTGTTGCTCACACTCTGCAAATGTATTCCCAAAAGCTTCAACTATGAGAGCTGGTGCATCCTCCACAGGCACATTATCATACATACGCTACAGAGAAGAGAGATAGCTGGCTTTATCAAGCTTGTGTTTCCATCTGCTTCATATATTTACAAAAAGATAGACAAATATAGCCGTTAAGTTCATGCAAAATAACTGATTTTTAAAGCCTTCAGTTCAGTATTGATATAGCCCTACTGTAGCTGCAGAGGCTAGTTTTGATTTAGCACCAGTACATGAACCTCATTTGAAATATAAATGAAAAGTTGTAATTTCTCCTTCCCACTGTCAAAATATTATTGGTCATTCTTAAGCTAAAATTGAGATAAAGATTTCCAGTTCCATGCAACAGCTTTCACAAACACCTACACCTGGAAAAGGATTTTTTTTGTTTCAGAATACATGTTACTTAACTGGAGAACAGGGCAGTTACTTTCCCTCCAGGAGAAAGTGCCTTTTTGCTGTTGTGTTATTGACACAAGAAAAGATGCAAAACTGGTAGATTTACAATAAAAAGTTCAGAAACAAATACAGATAAAAACTAAGGATTTTATTGATTCATTTACATAGAATCAAAGCAAGAAAGTGGAGCTTTAATTAAGCAATTTCTATGTAACTTCCTATCATTATTGTATCTAACAGTTTGTTGCATGCATTTTATGCCATTTAAAAAGCAGCAATCCAGGACAGACATTTAATCACTCCATGTAGTATGAACTATAATACATCAATTCAGTGAACTATTTCAAAGCTGTCTCATTTTAACTAGGTCAAATTTTGTTACCAAGTGCAATGAATCAGCATTTACAATTTTAATGGGTTGAGAAATTGAAACTGTGGTTCTGAATGGGGACTATTTTATATGACATCTCTCAAACAAGCTAAACTTTCTTTTGACAGAATAAAGATGCATGATTACAGTGCAAGAGGAAAGTGCTACATTGGGCTGTTCAAGGACACAAAACTAATTTTTAACTTGGTTAACAATCAGGTTCTTATAACTGATTGCCTCTAATTCTAGTATATTCCCCTGAATAAAAACCAGAGAAGTTGGTTATACACAAGTAAAAGTCTGTATCAGTTTCCCATAGCTGTGCTGTTGTCATCATCTTGTATGTGCCAGAAGTCACAAGTATCAAGTCCAATGTTGTGAAGTGTAAAAACTCCCTAAAACTGCTCAGTGATCGGATGTATTGTCTACAGTATGAGGAAGTAACTGTGGTCTCTACTTTAAGCCACACAGAAAAATTTGAAGTTCTTTGCTAGAGTGTAATAGGAAGCTGTAATATATATATAAAAGGAATTTTAGTTAATGATTCCTGCTTGATTATCTTTTACTCATAGACTTGAAAGTGAAATACATGGAAATTTGTATTTAGCATTTGACTCTATCATCCTAGTATACTGATAAATACTCAAAAATTATGAACTGATAGCAATATGGGGAGATGAAAGTCACAAGCTCCATTTGCTTTACCAACACAAAAGCTTGTTAACACTTATCCTGAAGTTACCAGTGGGACAGTAGACAGTCAAGGAAGAATTCTAGCTTATTTTTCATACACTGTAGTACATCTACTTTTTTTAAACAGTTCTAAAAGTGCTTCATTTACATATTAAAGCAACGTATTTGGGCTTAAAACAACTGAAAACAAATTGATTTGTCAGCTTCAATTATTTAAAGTTGTTTCAAAAAATTAGAAGTCAATTTACAACCTGCTCTGATTATTCCACATGATCTTTGCATTTCAGGCACATTAAACAAGCCAGCTGCAGCAGATGCAGTTTTTTGTAGCTGGATTTCAAGTCTCTCTACTACTAAGTAAACAATTCAATAGAGCACCATGATAGTAGCAGAGAATTTCCAACTCACATTTGAAGAGATTATGTACCACTACGCTTCCACAACACTCCATGAACTGAAACAGAAAATCTCTGGTGTATTCCCAATCATATTTGGGCATCAGAAGGGGATACATCAAATATGGAGGTCAGTGAGAAGGAAATATTGCATTTACAGAACTATAATTCAAACTGAAAAAGCAGTGTCTCAGCTTAAAAGAATTTTGTTGATCCTGTTATTAGAAGACATGTGAAGGCAGAATATATGGTCTGCATTTCCTATAAGCTTCAAATAGATTAAATACATAGAAAAGTGATACCACTAACATTCGGTATAAAACACTTCGCTATGGGGAGGAAGAGAGAAACTAAAGTTAGAATATCAAAGCAGTATGTGTATTTGAGTGGTTAAGATCTCCATATTCAAGCTGACCCAGCTCACCTCTGAAATATGAACACTGATACAATGAAAACTAATCTTGGAAAAGAGTAAGACACACATACTTGTGATAGAAGTTTGTCTTCTGTTTCACAGAATGTTACTCTAAGAATTCTTTTCCCCAAAGTATTCTTCTATCTTTGCTTCAAGTACTAAGAAGTAGAGACCAGAGAAAAAGTTAGTGCACTTGAAAGTACGTTTTATATAACCAGCTTTCATTTTTCCTTCTGTTGACAACTGTGAAAGGAACCTTTCAAATTAGAAAGGTATCTGACATTCCTCAAAACCAGCAAAGATTACCCTGGGCAAAAATAGTATCTGAAACTACTTTTAGTATGTCTATACTAAGAGACCATAAAATCCAACTAAACGGAAGGAGGCCTTTAAAACAAAAAAAGAGAAATTATGGTTGGATTAAGATCACACTTGATTCTCAAGTCCATTTTTAAGAACCTAGACAGGTCCCTCATGGCTGTCATAATGCAAAGCCAGGGAGATACAGAAGACTTAGGACTAACTAGAAGTATTGAGGAGATCCAGAAACATTAAATGGGCATGATCTTCAAACATTATCTACATATTTGCAGGTCATATTTCTGAACTGGGTTATACTTACCTGTGTAATTACTCTAATAGAATTAGCAAAAAAAAATCTTAATAGAAACCTACTTTTGCTCCTTGCTGATGGCAACAATGACAGTCAGGAGGCATCTCATCCTTTCTGCTTGTCAGTAAAACTGCAGGTATAGCTTCTCTACAATCATCCCAGGTGCAGTCATCTGCAACCAAGTGAAAAACCAATTAAGAAACAGCTCAGACTGCAAAACTATATTAGAACATCACTACTTTACCATTTAGCAAAATTCAAAAGTTATAGAAATAGTTCTTTGAAGCAAGGGTTTTTTTTCTTTCCCCGCTTTTCTTTTTCCCCTGAGGAAGTTTGTTACAGACATGCAAGAAGGCATAAGAAACATGGTTAAGCTTGGCTGCAGACTTCTCAGAATTAATCTACTGAGAACAGCCCATTCATCTCTTCCAAACCACAGAGGATTCCTTTTGTCCCATTCTCCCCAGAACTCCCATTTTGATGCTAGGACTCAAATCTCACTCCAAGGGAAGGCAGCAACAGACTAGGAAAACAACTAGACTGATTTTTTTCCTATAGCCAGACACTAGGAACTAAACTGGAACATTTTTCAGCTGTGTTACAGACCACCTTTTCTAAATACTTTAAGAGCCATGTTGAAAAAATACACATTGGACACACATCAATATAAGAGTCACCAGAAATGAGCTTGCGTGCTTACCTCCAACATATAACCACCTTCCAGGCTTTTTGGATCTGTAAAATGTACAGGCAGTTCTTCCTCACAGGAGGTTTTGCACTCCCTAAGTAACTCAATAGTAGGTAAGCATTCATTTTCTTCTCTCAAGATGAGTCTAGAATGTTCACACCACTAATTCTCAAACACAAACCACTTCTAGCTCCTAGTTCCAGACTTTAAATATTTTAGCTTTCTTTAGACTACCTTCTTCAGCACTGAAACCTTATTTGAAAGACAAATCAAAAGAAAAATACCTTACATCACAGGTGAGAGATCAAGTTGCAAATAGATGGCCAACCTGTTAAAATTACGCCAAATGCAAGTTAGTTTTGTACTCAGTAGTGATATTCCTGTCAAGCTGTGTATCTCATTCTTTTAAATAACTCCCTAGTAGTTCATTAAAAAGCCTCACTTATCTTGCTACAAGAGTCAGTATAACAAAGGTTCTTAAAGGTCACATTGCCTAATCCCATTCCAACATTTTTCTGAACTGACTAACAAATTAACATGAAATTTATTTAACCACAGCTTGAGCTAAATTAGAAGTGTTGAAACTCATGAGAATTCTTCAAGCTTATTTTTTAGAAGTATAAACCAGGAAACCCAAAGTTAGAAAACAGTCAATTCCAGGCTATTAGATTATACACTCAGCATCATCTGTATAGCTGGATTTAGTTTCTAGTGAAGAGCAAGTTTCCCACACCACCAATAGAAAGAAAATATTTAAGAAAAAAGGTAACTAATTACAAAATCCTCAAAAATTGCAGGATTATTCCAAAACAGATAAAATATGCACATATGCATTTTGAAAAAGAACAGGAAAAACCCTCTGTTTGCTCTTGAAACAAAGCATAATATGGGACAACAAACTCTTCAAAGAATATGTATCTAGAATCAGCCTGTACACCACAGAAGCTGTCAATTCAAATAACTACAAGAACACCCAGTCCCCCTGTCACAGACTTGAACTCAGTAGCCAGGTACCTGTAACAGACAGTGATTTGGAATTCAGTCTCTGAGTAGCAGAGTCTAGAATTTGTCAGGCTTCAAGGTATGAGATATTTTTCTTAGTTATTTATGTAGCCAGGTGACTATTAAAATTAATGCATATTCCTGCTATAGCATTACAAATATTTTTCTGAACACATAGGATGTTCAAAGCCTCAGAATATATTCTATTTATACTACTGAAAGTTTCTTACCTATTCAGATCTTCAAAATCCTTTGAACAATCATCTTGGGAAGAATGAGTTCTGACATGATTTGTAAGGATTTATACTAAAAGAGGTAAGAATATGAAGTTAAGTGTATGTTACCAGAAAAGCAAGAATAACCCAAAGTGTTAAACAATGATAAAATAAGCACATTTAATAGATGTTCATAATATGTTTGGGTTTTTTTAAAGTGTCATTATATCAAATAAAAGTGATGTACTATTTATCCTTCACCACCCTTACATTAACTAATTCTAGGGAGATGTGAAAAGGTCATGTTTCCTTGTTTGGGTTTGCCTAACCTACTGATTGCTTTATCATACTAAGTAGCAGCTCAGCGAGTTCCTCCTGACCCTGTTTAAAGGAAGCCTAAAGGAGTACCAACATCACAACAGTCATTGTAAAAACCTGCAGCCACAGTAGGACATTTTAAGCCAAGATTTCTGCCTGTGCAAGGTCCTTGTACAGCTTTTGCCTCACTCACTTTTCCCTTGAGTAAAGAGGTCCTGAACAACACTTTACAATAGGAAGTGCCTTCATTAAGCATCAGCAGCCTGCACCATCTAAAGTGATTTGTGTTAGTATTTCATTCATTTGCTTCCCATAATAAGATGTGGCACTTGTACATGGCACATTCTAAATTAAACATGTTTTTCAGTTACAGTAGCTAAGATAAACCACACTGAAAAGCTACATCTGAACTTGCCATATGACAAACTTGTTCACATGTGCTGTGGCTAATCATCTTTTGTGAACAAAAGCAATGTTTCTAGATAGAATCAATTTAGCTTCTGTATACTTTGTCTTTGTGCTCAGTTAGGTTATCAGTACCTTTAAAAAACAAAACAAACACACCTAAGGCTATCATATGTCTGTTTACATTTATACATGCATTAGATAATCTTTAAGGTAAATTATCTTCCACTTCTCTGGTATAACTGGAACACCATGAAGAAGAGCAAGTAAAATTCATTTAGAGGTAATGTCTTGTTATTTCAGAATATGCTCGTTTGGTAGTAGGTATGGGAGGAGCAATGTGAGAGACAAAGAAAGCCATAACCACACTTGTGTGCTTGTTTTTTGTTTGTTTCTAATAAGGAGCACTTATGTATGGAAGGAATCCCTGTTTTGCAAAAGCAGGATCAAACATTAAGAGTACAGGCCAAGCAGATAGCTGAATGCAAACAACCCTTAAAGCAGCTGCTGTGAATAGGATATCTCCAGCTGAACAAAATGCCCAAAACAATGGTTGGAAACAAGAAGAAATACAGCTCATCCCAGTAAGCCAATAGGGAATGTGGCTCATCATCAAAAGCCAACAAACTTCCTACTCCCATGTCTAGCACAAAGCAGACTGAGCAGAAGAATTCCAGCAAGTGATCAGACATCAACTTTCAGGAAGCTGACAGCCATATGGATGTAGCTGTAACAGCACCACAATCTGTCCCCTGTGCTCTGCACCCACACCACCTGGTGGTAACACCTTTGGGCTACACCACTCAGCAGTGGCAGCTGCCAGAGAAGGAGCTGAGTACATGACCATGGGAAATGACCAGGCAGATAGGAACAGTGGCCTCCATCTCTCAAGGTCTGTCTACCCACAGTGAGGATATAACACTGCTACATTCAAAAGGAAAGAAATTAGTTCAGCTTTCACTCTTGGGTTCTCTACAGTGTTAATAATGAAGTTTGGTTTTCCTATTGGCCTTATTATTACAGTGTAATATCTTTGCCATAAATCAAAGATTTTAAAATTAAATATCCTGAAAGTCAATAAAAACCCAGCTTTGTCACTTGATCTTATCATATGAGAAAAAATGTTTGAAGAACTAAGGCACCCCTCAAAACAAGGAAAAAGCAAATGAATAAATCTCTTCCCTGTGAGCTTTTCACAAAACCAAACTAAACTTACAGAAAACCACAATAGTTGTGTGAATAAATAACACTCCTCAGGGAAAATAAGATAGAATGAAGAAAAAAGGGCAGTTTCTTGACAAGATTTTAAACTTCCAGGATCTACTTAGAAAAAGAATATCAAACATGTAAACAGTACCCTCCTATCACTAAATGCAAGTTATGATAATACTCTTCACACTTGGAAGGCAGTTACTACAATAAATAGATTTATAAAGATACAGGATTAGTAAATTCAAAGAGACTGAATTTTTAACAGCCTTAAACATTAACACATGTTGCCTCAAGAGGGAGGGATTGTTTAGAGGCAAAGGAGCCAGAGAAGGGATTATGTGGAAGAAAACGTGCAGAAGGCTAGAAATGCAATTAAACTAAGAAGCAAGTGACCCCATCCTAATTACCTCTGATAGCAGATGCTGCCAACAGATGCTCTCACATTATGCTCGAAGTACAGCTGTGAGAACCAGAAACAGACACCAAAGATGCTAAACTCAGAGAGATGCATCCCTTGTACCTCGGAAAGAGATACTCAAGATACCATTCTAGACCAACAATGCACATTTCTTCCAATCACCTCTGCACTACGAAGCAATCCAAATGTACACTGGGTCCTTTAGCTAAAGCTATTAATATTAAGGCTTCACAGACATTGGCAGAGAACAAGATCAAGGATTATTAACAGATGCACTAACCTTAAGAATCAGTTTATGGAAGTCATAGCTATAGTATGATGAGTTATCTCATCTTGTCTTATTTACCTTGGCCAGTCTCCAGTCAACAGAATTGTACAGAAGACAGTAAAGGCTACTTGGAAAACAATCAGTGAAATAAAAGCATTTTGAATTGACCAATAAGTTTTACATTACAAACAATTAAAGAACTACAATTTACTTAAATACTTCAAGGGTTATTACTCTTGGAATATTTTGCCTGGTGTAGGCTCAGCTTTTAAGTGTCACAAATCCTGGAAGCTTAAATAAAAACAGCTTTAAGATACCTATATCTGTTCAGAAGTAAACCTACCAGCAAAACAGAAGATCAGCAGGAGACCAACATACTCACAGAAGTATAAATAGCCTAGTGCAAATCACAACTTTTTGATACTTTCAGGATTCTAGAAATATCCAAGGGCTATGCAGAGCACTCCATCTTCCAGAGCAGCATTAACTTCTTGGACATTAATCAATTTTTGGTTCTCGCAACTGCAAGAGTGCAACTGTAGTAAGGAAGAAAACACCTACTTCCCCAGCTCCACACTTCTGATTCAGTGAAATATTCCTGTGCTAATACCTGCTTCAGTCTTTGTTAACAGCCAGAAAAAACACCACTGGGGTGCTTGGCCTTCCTACATGGCTGACAGAATCCCACCCACCAGCAGCAGGAGTGGTTTTTACAGTGGCAAAACCAGTGAAAGCTAGGGAAAACTGTGAGCTGGACTCACAAATGCTCTGAAGGAAATACTATGCCATCATCTACATCAGGTGGGCCACCACCAAAGCAGAAGGAACTTCAGGGTGTCTAGAGGACAGAGGTTTTTTTGTGATTACACTTAAAAACAAGGAGAGCAAAACGACTCCAAATCATGCTTTCACAGCTTTTTGAGGTCCCTGTAAGAAAGTCTTCATACTCAAGTAATGCCTTGTCCATGCTGCACGAGAGGAGAGAGGTGACAGCACATCCCAGCCCTGGGAGCACTGCGGCACTCAGGGACGGCAACACAGAGCTCCTGCGGCACCGCGGAACATCCGTGGAGCCGCTCACAGCGGGCGGCTGAAGCTGGCGGCAGGCGGGGTCTTGGTCCCGGGAGGGCTCGCTCGTCAGGCTGCTCTGAAATAAAAAAAGCTTTAATTGAGGCAAAATGAGAGTCGGGTACCGGCACCTCCCAGCCGGGTGCTGGGGCTGATCCTACCGCAGGACACCGACAGCCCGCGGAACCCCCGCCCGGGACGGCGCTCCGGGCACTCGCTGCTTCAGGCGGAGCCGACCCCTGGGCCACAGCCAGCGCCGGAGCGCGGCCGGGACAGCCGGGACTCGCTCAGGCAGCGCAGCGGCCCCGCACCCGCTCCCTGCCCGTAGCGGCTCCCTCTCAAACCAGAGCGGGGCCGA
>VZRW01005737.1:1327689-1342655 GCA_013398125.1 Aegotheles bennettii | reverse complement strand
CGCGGCTGTGGCCGCTCTGCCCGCAGCGGCACCGGCGGGGCGAGGGACGCGGTGCTCCCCGGGCTCGTTCTCGCCTTCCTGAGCGGGTCCGAGCGGCTGGGGCAGGGCGGGGGGCGGCCCCGTCCCACGGAGCGCCTGGAAGGAGCTGTGCGGTGCTGGGGCTCGGCTGCCCCCCCGGAGCGTTCCTGCGGGCGGCCGGGGCGGTGGGGACAGACCCAGCGCGAGGAACAACCGGGAGGGAGTGCGGGGAGAGAAGGGGTTTGACCACTTGTTGACCGCGTTCCTGGTCGTGCCTCAAGTACCACAGGGGAAAAGTGTAGCCAAAGCCTCCTCCCGCGTGTGTGAATTTAGAATCAGAAGCAAAAACGTGTTTTCCTTTAAATAAAGAAGTCTCCTTTGTTCACTTCACCCAGCTGAACTCGCTGAACAATCACTGCTTGGTCATTCTTCTGGGCTGATGTATTTGGTCTTTAAAAACACGACAGGAAAAGAGAGTATGAAAACATATTGACTGCATGGGTGAGGGTGAGCTGAGAGACCTCTGCCAGCTTCAGGGAGGTGGGATTTAATGTGTTTTCTGCTCTGCTCTTCAGCAGGTGTTTGTATTGCTTTAGGTGATCAATAAAATCCAGGGCATTCCAGCATGGGAACTTCTGCTGTCTTATTGTGGTTTGCATTTCTCATATCTCACCTGAGCCTCTGCTGCAGTGCAAGTTGAGGTTTTCTTGTGAGCATAAAGAATCCTTTCTCCTTGTCTTTAAAGAGATTTTTTATTAATAATATTCAGTTTTTCTCTATGGTGGCATGGCATGTCTGTTATAGTTCCTTGAGGGTATTTTTTCCCCCACGCTTTTGTCCACTCTTTTTTTTTAAAACCATGGTAATCAAAAGTAGCTGTGAGGTCTCACCCGTGCCAGCTAGTGTCACATCTGTGTCTCTTGTTAAACACCCAGAACAGTGTTTATCTGCTCATATAGTTAACACACCCAACCCAGGCAAAGATTTATAAACTCCATGAAAGTTACAAACTCGTGATTCCCTTCAGGAGCAGTAAGACAGGAGCTGCAGTGCTGAGCCTGTGAATCAAAAGGCAGATCAGCCTTTTCACTCCATAAAAACTCCCAGCTACTTCTTCCCTCTGCCCTGACCTGCCCCGTTTGTGTCTCCCCAGCTGCAGCACCCGAGTGCCGAGGTGAGGGAGTTTGCCTGTGCGAGTATCTCCAAGCTGTTGCAGCAGAAGCAGATAATCCCAGCCTTCCTGCAGAGGGACGTGGTGCGCTGTCTGGGACCACTGCTGATGGATCACAGTCTGGCTGTTCGGGAGACAGCGGCGGGTGCTCTCCGGTGAGCAATGGTCACTGCTCAGCTAGAATGAGCAGCTCTTGGCCTGGGAAATAGAAGAGTGGGTTTGTGCTGTTAAAAGCCATGAGCTTGAATGCCAGCCTCGCTTGTTTCCACTCCGTTTTGAGTAAGTGTGCCTGCCCAGTCCAAGTCCCTGAGAGGGGCTTTCCCGGCTCCAGTAGCCTGCCACGAGGCTTTGATGCCAGGAGCAGAGTTTAATGGAGTTACTCCCTTTTTATCTACTCCCAGTGGAATGTGTGGCTTTCCATCCTTACGTTAGGGGGGAAAAAAAGTTGTATGAAGAAATACAGATAATTTGAGTGGTACTGGCATGGCATTTTGTGTCTAGATAACACAGGAGGAGTGGTGGGTTAGTTAGAGAATGCACACAGGTGGCTTTTTGAGAAACTTCTAAATACTGACCAGCATGATTTTGGGTTGGCATTCTGTGGTCAGGCCTACAGCTTGCTTTATTTGTACAGAGATGTAATGCTAGTACTTGTTAACATTCATGTTGTATCTTACACTGAGTGACACCTGACAGAAGCCATGTTTTAGTACAGATAAGCTTTCTATCTATGCTAGACAAATAAGTGAAATTATTCTATTTTTTTCCCTAATACCAGAGTTTTCTTTTATGTTTGGAAGGTAGAAGACTGAAGTTACTGAGTAAGCAGATTGATTTTAAAAAACAAAATGTACCATAACCTTTAGAGAAGAAATACTGAATACATGTTTTCTGAAGCAATCCTGGAAAGTATTGTGTCTGATCCAAAGCATTTATTTTTTTCCCCAGAAATTTGAGTGCTTGTGGAGGATTTGAAGTTTGTGATGACATGGTGACAAAGGACATCATGACACCCCTTGTTGCACTTCTGAAGGAGGTGTGTTTATTAAAATTCTGATTTTAAAACTGATCTAGCCATCGAGTTACCCCATTTCCAGAAACAGTGCAGTTTTTATAGCTATTAACCAGATAAGATATTGGAAAGATCTTTTAAAAGAATGTTTCAGGGAGTTTGATAGTACAAAAATTATTCCAGAGATTTCAAGACACTTGCTTCTGCCTCCTGACCTGCTGACTTGGGTCCATGGTGAGGTTTACTGCCTAGAACGGTTTTTGCATAAATAATCTGGGACCTCAGGCAGGACAAGTCTATTGTCAGTCAAGATCCAGATCCAGCATTTGTGTTTCAACACTATTTTAGTGAACTTTTTTGATAAACAATGTTGTCTAAATGGAAGCTTGGATTTACAGTTGGGTAGTTACTGCTATTGTAGAATAATCTGTACTGAACACCTATGTTTCTTCCCCATTTTTAAATATGGGTCATAGGATTGTGGTAAAGCACAGCAAGATACTAGCTGAATTAATCTTCCTGATTAGAAAGAACTGTTGAAAATTGCACACAGACTGTATTAGCAAGAAACAGCATTTCAGGTTCTAAAATTGCTAAGTATTTCTTTATTAAAAAAACCCAACTTTTAAAGACTACTGAATGCAAAGCAAATACTGTTTGTACAAGAGACAAAAAAATAATCAATGATTCAGTTCCATTGTGGCTTAATTTTCATAGAAAATAGGAAACCAGTCTGATTTTCTGGTAATAAACACTTCATGAGAAATCTCACCATTCACTCTGCTTCAAATATTTTAAGTTTTTGCTTTTCTCTTGGCTTGTTTGTTTCCCAACCCTGGTTCTTTTGTTTGGGTGTAGTGTAGCACTGGACTAGATGCTAGCCAGCTTTCTCCAAAGAATCACAGAGAAATGGACAAAAATTATGTTGAAGACATAGCCAACGAGGCTATTAATTTGCTGTGGAATGTATGGTAAGTGCTGTGTTAACACTGGCCTTTTAGAAGAGATAATTTAAATTGCTTGTGGAAAAGAGCACGGTAATTAAGGCATAAAAGAAATTACTGTCCTTACATGGGAAGATGTATTCAGTTGCTGCTATTTTTGCAAGTGAAGGATTCCAAAAGTGCACAAAGTAGGTCATTAGTTTTAGGAGAGTGACAAAGTTCTCTTTCTGTTGGTTGGTTGTCCTAAGTTCTGATGTTGTTTCCTGAACGTGTTCTGTCATAGACTCCTGTACAATTTGGGTTGTAGGGTCTTGCATGCAGTGCCTGTAAGTCCTTATTGTGGAGATGGAGAATATTCAATTCGGATTAGTGGACTTCAGTGCTCTGGGAATGCGAGGAGACTTTTTTACTACTTCCTTCTTCTGCAGTTCATCCCAAAAGTTAGTGTTAAATGTTTAGACAAACTCCCTCTTAGTGACTGAGGCACTGATGCAAACCTACCTAATTAGGTGAGAAAGAATGTGAATAGTTCAATTAGTAGCTCACATTGGGAACCCCAGGTGAAGGAAGAGAAATGGCAACACTGCTAATACAGAAATGACTATAAACATTGAAAGGATGCAAACCTGTTCTGAAAGTTCTTGAATTTTGTTTCTCATCGTTTTGTAACTTTGTTTTGTAGTTTCATTTTGTGCTGTACAATATTTCAGTGGAGCTGCCTCTGTGTCTGTACACTGTGGCTGCTGGCTTGAGGCCTTATTTGTAAATTGTTTTTTAGGATTAGAATCTAGCACAGCACAGAAACTGCTTGCTCAGCACCTTACACAGAATATGTGATCCCTTGCTGTAACTCAGACTCAACAATGTTTTGTCTAAATTTTTTTTTATTACTTTTGTAGACAGAAGTGCTTTGGATCAGGAACTGTAATCATTAAGTGTGCTATAGACCACTTCACTATTTTGAACTTTGTGGCAGTGATCATGAACCTCTGGCTTCATTGCTGAGCTTGATACTGATAAAACTGGGGCTGCTGTTGATGCTGAGACATAGTATTTTCAAAAGTACATTTTTGAAGAGCCTTGTAGCCAGTTAGGTCCCATGCCTTTTTAGTTTTACTTTCTCTTGTATTAATATATCAGTTTAAAAATGGGAATAGCTGTGAAAACTTGAAACACAAATCCCACTGTTAGATAGTTAAAGTAAATGTCACATTTAGCACTGATTTAGCACGCATTTCTGAATGCTAAGAGCAGTCATTTTCTGAAGTGAGTGAATGTTTTGATGGAGAGGGCAGCAACCAGCTCTGTTGTCAGTGGGTTTGTGGATGAAGTCTTCCATGGCTGCAGAAAGCCCTGGGCTGGCTTGTAGCCCACAGGTCTAAGCTGCCTTTCACACTCTGCCTGGCTCTGTCCACACGAGACTGCAGTTAGGCTTCAAATAGACTTCCAGATACTGTGTGTGAGGAAGCAGCTGGCAGAAGCCAGCTTTCCTCAAAGGTGTCTAGGGTATTGCAGCCTCTCTCCATTTTATGTCGAGTTGATGATGACCTCGATAATGAAGGGTAGCTCTTTGACTAATGTGTACTTCTTAGGTGGGTTTTAAAAATGTGAGTAATAGTGAGTACGTGTTGCTTAAAATGTTGTTACAGTGTATTTTTTTCTGGGAAAAGTGTTTTATTAATCTTTTTTATGCATTAGTGAATGCAACAATACTGCAGTGTCCATATTCAATAAAGAAGGATGTCTGGAGGCTGTGTTACATTACATGAAGAAATTTTCCACAAATGTGGATCTGGCTATTTCAGTAGGTAAGTGGTAAAAAGAGGAGATAAAAAACCCCCAGAATTTAATTCCTTACTATATGAATGTAACACTGATGTCACATCCATTGCATAATGCACCTGCCTTACCTTACACTGAGTATACACCTTACCTTACACTGAATATAAGACTTTGAATTCCTTTCTGAGCAGCACATCGCTCAGAAGTTGACATCTGTTGTCCTTGTTTTCAGTCCAGAGGAGAATGGCTTATTGGTGGTTACACAGGAAGAAAAGATTTGTGGAAAGAAAACTCTAAGTGGAGGCTGGTTTTTTCGTTCTGTTTTGTGGTTTTGGTAATGAAGGGTTTAATTTGTAGCTTGAAGGACATCGTCCATCTAAAAATCACCCAGACAACTCCTATCACTTGTAACGTGTTTTTATTAGTAGTGGTGTTGTTACAGTCTTACAATGGTCTTACACATGTATGTGCTCACAACATTTTGTGGTGTTTTCCCTAGTCAGTGTACAATGGAGAAATTTAATTTTGAGTATCTAAAATGAATACAGCTAATCCTGTATCTGATGTGGTCCTGTCCTCGCCTGGTTTATACACAGGTTTGCCAGAGAATGTCTTTTAATCTAAACACAGTCTGTGAAGGACAGTCTCATGCCATTACAACATGATGCTGCACGAAATGTTTTTTCCTGTGTCTCTATTTCATTACTCCTGCTTCCAGGAAGATAATACTTTCTCATGAGGAGAACGAAAGCTACTATTGGGTTTGTTAATGATCGTTGTTGTCGTTTGCTGCAGCAAACTGCTTGCAGGCAGTGACTGAAGACAATCCAGATCTTCTTTCTTCATTCAATGTTTCTGCACAACAAGTATTGGAGACAGTGATGTTGTGTCCAGAGAGCACAATGAAGCATATCCTTCTGAGAACACTGATAGCAGGTATGATGCTCCAGGAAATTCCTTGCTTTGTGATGGAGAGTACAGCAGGTGAAGAAGGGTGGGATGGACAGAAGGCTTAGTCTTCTCTGCTGTAGTCTGGACATCCTGTCATCAAAGCTTGTATAGACGAGGTTATTTGTGCCTCTTGGGACTGATTGTGTTTTGGAGTAACCAAGTATTTGCAACTAGTTTTAAAACTATCTTAAATGCTTGATGCTAAAATCAGTACCACGTAGTGTGATAACCCATTTTAACTGTCCCTTTGGTTTTCAACAGGAAAATGAGTAATGACTAGTAAAGGAATTGTTTTGATCTTAATAGGCGTAGGTTTTTACTTAAGATTCTCTACCTTGCATTCTTCTTTCCACCTCAAATGCTCAACCATGGTGATTTTTGATACTGGAGTGTAATAAATCAGTTTAATTTTGAGAATCCTTAGAAAATTATCTCCTCGTGTGGATTTGTTATCACCAGTAAAAAGCATCACCAAGATCACTTTGAATAAATACTCTGTGTGTCCTTACGTGCTGAAGTTCACTTAAGCTTAAGAGGTGAGCAAAACATGGTTTTTACAGATTAGCATATGAAATGCTAAACAGAAAAAAACACAGGTCTGTAGAGAAGAGAACTGAGGATTCATACTGCAATATGAGCCCTGAGTATTTTTAACTGGTGGGGGCTGTGTCCTTACAAAACACATGGCTGTTACATAGCAGGAATTGAGGATTTTAACATATTTTTATATTTCAACTATCTCGTGTTTAGGCACTATCTGGAATATCAAGGACACCATTCCACCAGGCAGCTTGGGAAGCACAGTGAATGCAATCCTGAAGATTTTTTCGGAATCATTAGCAATAGATGCTGGTGAAACAATTATTCGTATGAATGAAGCTGAAAAAAACAGGTTAAAACTCTCTGCTGAGGCAGAAACGGAGGAAAGCATGAGTGATGTTATAGACAACTGTGCTTTGGGTGAAGATGATGACATGGAAGAAGTACCAAAAGGAAAAGTCAGAAGAGAAAATGACATTTCAGACCTGCTTCCCGTAAGTGTGGCTGGCTGGCTCTGGACAGCTTAGCGCATCTGGCTGAGCACGTGGCTGCTCTTGACACCTACTGGTGTTACTAATCCTAACTCCCAAATTGTTTGGCTATGTTAGCTATAACTTCAAAGATAAGCATGGAGAATTTCAGCTCATTTTGTTCAAATGTAGGCAGGTTGTGTGGCCCAGCAGGAAGGCGTGTTTCTGGCTTTTTCCTCTCGTGGAAGGTATAAGCCTATCTGACACTTCTCCCTGTAGCTAGTGCAGGGAGTTCTGATCTCTGTGTGAGGTGTGGGAGATTTTTAATGGTTGTAACTATTTAGTCACAAGTGGAGATGGCACAGAGTTTAATGAATGCATTCACTATTGCATATATTAAATGAATAACGGAAATAAATGTTTCTGTTAGGGCTTTAGCTAACATTATGTGATCTTATCTGTTACAACTTCAGTGCAGGTGGCATTTCTTAAAGGAAAAAATTGTTCTGAAGCATCCAGCAGAAAGATGATAGGTTTTGTTTGCCTCTTGATTTTTGTTTGCTTTTTTTCTTTTAACAGGGAAGGTTGAGAAGAGGAAATGGCTGGATTGTATTCTTAACTGACAGCCTGGATACTTAAAATTGCTCAGAAATGTTTTACAAAATTAAATTTGGGTTGTATTTTTCTTTTTTAGTCTGATAAGTGGGAACTGAAAGAAGTGACAGCTTTACTGATGGCTCAGCAGACTGCTCTGGAAATCATTGTTAATATGTGCTGCAGTGAAGGTTTGTAGGAATCTCTTTCATCGCAAGGGGTGTGGTGCATTTTGTTTCTGGAATAAGTCATGTTTAGCTTGGTGATCTTCATTTTTAAGGGTGAATGCACATAGACTTGTTGTCCCTGATACCCTCATCAGGGGGGCAGATTGGATTGTAATTTCTGTTACTAATTTAAGAGGGTTTTTTTCTCATTTAAATAATTTCTGGTGCTTATGTATTTTTTGCATGATACTACATGTGCCAGCGTTTAAGAAAAAACCAAAAAAGCACTTGTGCTGAAGAGATATTTCCTAAAAGTATTACAGCAATTCTTTGTTCAGTTAGAGTGTTGTTTGAGTGTTCATCTGATGCAGTATGGGTGTGGATCATATTGCAGGACTGCGGCATCATTTTTTTTAAAGCAGATAGGTCTTCTAGATTTGATTTAGCTTGGATACTACACGTGTTGCAAGAGAAGAAGGAGAGACAGCTTTTGCAAGCAAATCTGGCAGCAATGCAGATTTAGACTGTTCAGAGTGCCACCTTTGTGAGCTTCGTTGGAGAAAAAGGAAAAGCTGTTACTCTGGGCAGTGGGAAGTAGATATTCTATATCTTCTAGGAACTTTGATACTGAATTATGATAGTTTTTCTTCCAATCTTCAGGAAAACAAATACATTGGCTCCTAAATTCTGTTTAAAACAAACCCCCCAAAACCCCTCCAAAACCTGAAAATTGTAATTGCTAGTGCAGTTCACGAGTCTGATGCAAAAGTAATTGTGTAGGAGATAACTTTCTAAGTAAATCTTTCACGTTCTAATAAAATCCACAGTAATATCCAGATATTCCCAATGGTGATTTTTATTTTCTCTTACAGTGCAAGGAAATTCTGCACCTAGTACATGAAGTTCCTTTTATAACTGCGTTTCTCATCTAATGAGCTGTAATTCATAAGCTCTCCCCTTTAATTGGAAAATCTCTTGTGGATAAGCTGCATATTCTGCCATTCACTCAGTGTAATGTGAGGTTGATTGTGTTGTATTTCACAACAGTACTTTACCCATTCATGGACAGACAGAAACACAGTCTGTGGAAATTAAGAGGAATCCAGAGGCAGATGTTCATTTAATTCTCAAGTTATTTGAGGACTGAAATAGCTCTAGCTATTATGCAGAGTTCATAGAAACACTCAGCTTGCCACAGAACTGAGAGAAATAACCAGGCTGGCAGGAGATGTGTTTTACTGAGCAGCAGCCAGCATTTGGAAGCAGCAGAGTGCTCTCCCTATAACGGGGACACGGGAGGGAAGCCAGGAGGCTCCAGCGTTGCTGCCCAGTCTGTAGTTCGTGGATTACCAGTGCCAGTTAAGATGGGATTGCCATTGGAAATGCTACTGTATTTCCAAGAACGTTACAAGAAACCTGATCTTAGTTATGGCCTAATGTCCAGAGTCCAGTTTCTGCTCTGCCCTGTTCACTCCCTGTTACCTTTGGTGCTGAATTGCACGGTCAGCTCATAGTTATCATTTAATTTTCAAAGGAGCTTTTTGTTTGCTTTGTAAAGATGCAGATGGAATTTTTTTGAGAGTTGGCAAGAGTCTGACTGAAAGGTGGATGTCTGCTTTGGTTTTGTGCTTGTTACTACTGTGGGTTGGTAAAGCATATAACAACGCCCTTCTCATGCAGAGGCTATTAACACTAGCATATTATGGCTGTAGAATCATTTGGGTCTTACCATAAGCAAAAGAAAATGCCCATATGATCAAGTTGCCACAGCCTGATGAGTTACTTTGCATCAGATAAACAGCAGTCATCACCTTTGAAAAAATTCTTAAGTTGCTGTGCAGTGCGGGTGAAATGGATTCTTTTAGACCTTTCTTGCTGTATTTTAAGTGAATCAGTTTATGTTTTACCACAGAAAAAGTGCATGTACCATAGTTACTGCAGTACCTGGATCTCACGTAAATCTGTGTTGTCAAACAAAATTACTTGGGGGTGAATATGCTATTTTTTGAACACAGTAGTTAAATATCCTGACCTATGGATGCAGGCAGAGCTTTCGCCTGTCATAAGGGGAATCAGTCCAACCTGTAGACTTAGGACTTGTGTAAACACCAGTGTCACACCAGTTAAAATGTAACCAGGTCTAAAACAACTTTAGATAAATCAGTGTAAACCCTGTGGATGCAGATATATCACTTTAAATATAAATGATGGACTTAGGTTGTGTTTGTCAGGCCAAGTCTGCCTTAAGCCATGGATAGGTTATTCACTTTGCAGTAGCTGTGCCCGTGGGTAACACTACCTCGAGCCCTCTCACCATGTCTGCCCTTACAGATCTGCTAGTTGAGTCAATCATGTAAGTACAAACCTAGTTCAGGTTTATAACTATAAAACTAGTTTAATTTACTTAAAATGTGTTGCCTGAAATGGCTAAAAGAGGTGATCTGGCTTGCTTTGCTGTTGTTATTTCCTTTGTACTGTCCTTGCTGTGGAGACAGTAACATCTTCATCCAGCCCAGTTGGTGCCCAGTCAGAGGACATCTGTCCCTGGCTTCAGTATTGTCAGAGGAAACAGTTGCCTTAAACTGACTGCAGTTAGTAAACAAGTTGAGCTAAACTGGTGTGTTTGCATGCTTGACTCTACCTCAAAAAGCAAAATGGTACAATCAAAGTTAGAATCTTAGTAAATGCTTTATGAAATGTTTCTTCTGTACCTTTCTGATATCCTTGTGAAGCGTAGTTATTATCCGAGCATGAAGTACCTCTGTATGAAGAACATCTCACATAAGAATGCTTGTTGCCTGAATTAATATAAAATAATTTTTAAAAAGAAATCAATTTAAACAAAAGTAGTACAATATTAGAAATGTGAGTTAATGGCACTTGGTTTGTGTGGACTTCATTAGAGTCCAAGCTTCAAGACTCCTGAACCAAGACCTGGAGCCAAGTATAATTGAGGAGCAGGATACCTGCTGCATGCATGCTGTTATAAACACATTAGAAGTTGTAATGTTATAAGACATTTATAAGTCTATCTTCTGTTCTCAGATCCCTCTGATGATGAATGGGAGGAACTCTCCAGCAGTGATGAAAGCGACTTGTTTATGGAGAACTCCTACAACGAGGGGAGTGGGCTGCTAATGTCACCCTTGTGCCTCTCTGATGAGGTTAACTCAGCATTTCTGAACAACCTCATTCCGAAGAAGGTACTGTCTTTTATTTTCTTTCCAACACATGGTAAAGTCTTTCCCTTGTGCCTGATTTGTATTCTAGGTTAGGCAAACAAATTACCCCAATCTATCAGGAGAAAAGGAATATTTTTCTAAAAAATAAGTTCAGCTTCACTTTTTTGGCCTAGAGGTGGAGCATCATTGCATGCGCTGTCTTGACCTAAATAATTTCTTCATGCAAGTGGGAATAGAATGTTGACATGTTTCAGAAATGTGTTGTTTTTTTCTTTATCCTTTTTTTTTAATTTGACTTTTCTGAAATACAAATATTAGCTAAGTGAGATCAGGTAACATGTGAATGGCAACAGTCAGTGTTGAAAAAATGCAAGTTCCTCTTTCCCCTGTTTTATATAGTATCTGAGATACAGCACTGACACTGACAAGAATTCAAATGTTCTTGTTTCAGAGTTTTGTTCATTCTTATTCAGGGGTTGTAAAAATGAAGTTAGTCATTTGTACCAGTTGTTATGCTAGTTCAGCAGCGTGACAGAATTCTGTCCCAAGACATCAAAGTGTGGGGGGAAGACATCCAAGGCATTCTGTACTTAACAGCAAGCAGTCTAAGTTTCATGTTTCTAAATGTGTTCTAAACACAAGTCTTAGTTTCTTTAGACTTGCTGCTATCTGAAAATTCTGTAGTGGAATCTGTAAGCAGGGAGTTCTAAATAAAAAAAGAATAGTAGAAACCTAGGAAATCACCTTTTGTTCAGTACAGTTGGATGCTTAAATACGCTCTGCTAAACCCAGTGTCTAATTGCACCATTTGAGTGAGGAGATCTGGCATTTTTATCAGGTGAGACACTTGCTACCTGGAAAGCTTTGAAATATGTAATTTGAAGTATCTGTCATTAAGCTAAAATTCCAGTCTTCCCCCCAAACACACCTAAAAAAAAATAAAAAAAGCTTTATTGCTAAACCTTTCTTTTTCCACTCCCCAGATTCTTGAAAAAACTGCTTTTCCGAACAGTGTTGCTCTAGACATCTGTATGCACAATCCGTCTTGGAAACCATTAATTAAAAAGTAGGAATTTCATTGTCTCTCTCTGTTTTTTATGTATATTCATTGGTTTTAGAACTCTTAGAAGGATTGTCCATCTTTGGGTTACTTTTAAGATCTGGACAGTGGCAGATCTGATATGTGATTTTGAATAAAGACCTACAAATGTTTGTAAACTGCACACTGGGTCACAGCCTTGTTTAATTCAAGGTTCTTTGTATTTCAGCATCTGTTTTCAAAGACATCTGCTAAGTGTGTGTTTGTTTGTTTGTTTCAGACTGAATGCAGTGCAGTGTAGAGCTTTAACATGTCTTCACAGCATTTTGTTAGTGTCGGATGTGGATCGTCTTGGAGGAGCTTCAGCACTTCAGTCCCTGGCACAGCATCTCTCACATCTAATTTTTTCTAAAACTGGTAAGATGTTTAGTAAAGGGGGCTTGCTATTTCTTATAGATATAAGGTAACCATGTACATTCCTAAATTTTAATGCCATTTTATTACTAATTTTGTCCTTTTGGGCTTTCAGAATAAGGATGCTGAATGTCAGAAATGTGCTGACAAAACAGTATATCCTGATAAGGTGTGTTCATCCAAATTGCATCTTGAGCAAGTATGCTCCTAATCCAAGAATATGCTTTACATCTGTGTGTGCATGCAGAAGTTAGTAGGTGAATCCTGCCTTGCTGTGAGACCAGAACTGTTTGTTTCAATATTTTGTGATAGTAGCAGTTTTTCATCAGTCAGACAAACCATGAAGAAGACAGGACATTTTCATTTTAAATGTGCAGACTTGCCTAAATAGACCTGTGAAAAATCTAGCACAATCTTTTGCATCACTTTTTCTATGAATTTTACAAAATGATGCCAAAGGTCGTTGTTGCAAAAATCTCCAAAATGCACAAGCTTATTCCAGTAGGAAAGAGAGCGGCCACCTTGTCACCAGGACATGCTTCATGCATATGATTGCATAGCTTTATGGAAAATATACTTGTAATAAGAAAATGTGTGAAGTTTTTATGACTAAATATTAAAGCTGCTTAATTTCCTGTTGTGGTGGTCATTTGATTGCAACAGAGAAGGCAATAAATTTCATGTTTCTAAAAATACTACTTTAGAATATCAGATATATCCTGGCAAACACTAGAATATACCCACTGTAGTTCCTCCAAGGCACATTATTTCATAGAGATACTGTGAGAGTTTCCCTATAAATCAGTGTTGTTGGATGGCCTAGTGTAGATAGGCAGCAGTTAGCATTTTCAGGTACCTCCTATAATCTTCTACATCAGAGCAGCATCATTCCGGTAATACTGCTGGACCGTTTATGCTATGATCTCTCTGTTACTGACACTAGAGAAGCTGAACTGAGCAAAAACAAAAAAACAAGAACAAAAAAGCCCCAAACGCGCACACAAAAAAGGGGGGGATAAAAATGGGTCCAAGCTGATGATCTGGTTCCCCAACAGACTGGTTCATTCAGACTATTCTGGTAATCTGTTTTTGGTTTAAGGTTAGTGATGGTGGATTTTTTAAAAAAAAGAGATTTTTAGAGGCTAGAAAAGCCTGTCAGTTCTCAAAATTGTGAGGAAACGTTTTCCTGAGGCAGATCTGTTGAAGTCTACCATATGCATGGCTTTTTCATTTCTTGTCTCTTAGAAGCTTGAGAAGCTCAGTTTTCTTTCCTTCCTTCAAGCATCTTTGTTTGTAGCCTCCTAGTTGCTGTAGTGCATAGTATGACACTGCATTAATGAGTGAAAATGCATCTGTCTGCAAAACACACTTTCTTCTCAATGTCATTAAAAGCATGTGGTCAGTCTATGGAGTGTTAATACTGAGAGCATAGTGCTGGAAAACCTAAAAGGAAGGGAATGAAAATTAAATATGAAGACATATACAAGGAAGTTCATATAAACTATTTGTCTCATGCTTGAAGAGTGGGACTTGCAAGGTTTCAGGGTCCACATGTTATGCTTCACAATAGTCAGAAAGTTCTTGGATGAAATGAGAAGTGGCTAGCTGAAGGCAGAGGATGCTAATAAATCAGTTTAATGGCCCACGTCCATTTTCATTAATGTGCTATTTTTTTTAATAGTTAAATGCTATGTAATGAAAACTGCCAGATAGAGT
Source organism: Aegotheles bennettii (assembly GCA_013398125.1). NCBI lineage: Eukaryota > Metazoa > Chordata > Aves > Caprimulgiformes > Aegothelidae > Aegotheles > Aegotheles bennettii. Next base: position 1,328,655 of record VZRW01005737.1, on the reverse strand, counting down.
TGATAACATACCAGTGTGTGGTTAGAAGGAATTCTGTGGTTTACAGGGAGAAAAAGAGGCATAAAGATCTAGTTGGTTACATGGGAAAGGAGCAGATAATGCATGAAATAATCAAGCATTTCTGCATCTGGAGTAGTCCAGAAAGTAAGAACACATTAGAGGAAAATAAAAAGCTTCAAGAAATGCAGAACATGTATTGAAGATGATGGCTGATATTGATGAATTTGTAATTAAACAAGGATGAAGCAGTGTTTGAATTGTACATTTCTGAAAGGCCACTAAACCACCAGAAAACATGCTCTCTATATGAACTGGAAAGAGTCCAGTGTTCTGGGTGTCTAAACAGCCTGCTTAGAAGGCAGGAGTTAAAGAACACAGTCAGCTTCTATGGTTTTCTCAGTTCCTCTCTTATGGCCTGCACATGATACCAGTTTTCAAGCTTCTGTTCTGACTGCAATGGTTTGTACCATATGTTAGGTCACATATGTCTTAACCAGGATGTACCTGAAAATGAGGACCAACTGTGGTCTAACCTCCAGGTGCAATTAATGCTGAAGTCAAACAAATCACTATAGTTGCAACCTACAAGGACCAGTCTCTGGAAATCTAGCTCTTCCTGTTTGTGTAGTACTTGGAGGAGCAATTAAGGTATTAAGGAATTTGTATTTCTTTGCTTCACTTATGCCTTCATCTTCCTATTTAACTTTTGGCTCTGGGTTCAATTCTTTGACAGAACTCCCTACAGACACAGAATTCCTGGAAGCCATAACCAGTGCTTTGAGGGCTCTCCTACAAACAATGGCATCAAAGAACATCTCCCAGGTAAGTGCTTTCAAACTCAAATTCTCTGGTAGGTTCAAATTCACGTGAGATTGTGCTGGAAAGGTTTTGAAACAAAACTATTTAAATGAAGTGCTAAATTTCAGCAACTGTAAACGCTGAAAGAACTGATTTAATAGCACTCTT
>VZRW01005737.1:1263516-1317113 GCA_013398125.1 Aegotheles bennettii | reverse complement strand
GCTCACGGCCCGGGTGCCGGGCGGGGGGGGCGGGCAGGCGGCCCCGCCGGGTGCCGCGGGTGGAACACGCACGGGACAGCTTAGAATGTACCGATAACCGGTGCGGGTAAAGAGCACGGCCTGGCAGGGACACGGGGGGGCTGCCGAGCCCTGGCAGAGGAGGTGCACACGTGTGCTGGCCCTGCTCTCACAGACAAACCCGCACACACGCAGGGAGCATCACGGATCTCCTGTGGGGTTATCAATGGTTTGCATGGATCTCCTGGCTGGAATGTGTGTGCTGATCTGAGTGCTTTGTCTGTACTGTTTGTGTGTTAGCTGAGGTCCTGTCGGCTGGCATTGTACTCGTGCCCAGGGATTGAGGGCAGGCAAACCTTCTCTTCACCTGAAAACTGTTTGAGCTCTCCTGCCCTCCCTTTCCCCCGTATGGGGATGGCTTTTGATATGGTTGATGCCCTAGATAAAGGCTGTTTGGTAACTTCTGTGGCTTTTTTTTTCATGCTTTTCAAAATACAACCTTTGCCGTGACCCATGGCATACCTCTCCTCCCCGAGGCACGAGCATGTTCACGTGTGTTTGCCTTGTTGAGTGTGGGTTCCTGGTGTGGTGTGTGCAGGTGTAGTACCCTTTCCAGTCCTGCTCCTTTACAAACAAGTCTGGCTTGGTTCCAGGGTTCAGCTGGTGAAGATGTCTGGTGATAGTCGAAGGCCCAGAAGAGCTCATTTTAGAAATCACTAATGATTTCAGTGCGTCAGTTTTCGAGCACCCAACTTGTACTTAAGGATCCTTCAGCCCTCTCCCAGTGGAAAGCGTTGACCTCTTTGCCTTCTGAAGTCTCCGTTCTGCAAGATTCATCAAAATGCCTGTTCAGATTTGCTTATTGCTTTGGAAGATGAACTCCTGCTGCCTCCAGCTCCCTATTTTCTTGTCAGCTCCTATGTTACCTTTGCTGCTGGGTTCATAATAATTCATAAAATGACACTGCAGAAGTGTGTTCTTCCAAGTTCTGTGGTACCTTGGAACCTTCTGTAACTTTCTTCACACAACTTAAAAGTAACGTGCCAAACATGCCAAGTACTGAATTTTTGTAAGTTAGTTTTTGAGCTCTGTCTTCTAGCTTGTCACCTGTTTCCTTGAAGGCTGAGGAACACTTTTAGAAGTGCCTTTCTTTCTCTCTGTCTTGCCAATCCATAAATCCTGGGGGGCTGAAGATACGGGGTGGTGAAGAGGGAAGGGTGAGCTTCAATAAGATAATAATAGGGGAAAAGGGTAAGCTTCAGCAAGAGATTAATAACAACAACAACTGTACCAAAGTGTTCAAGGTGATGTCTATTGCTAGAGTAGAATTTTGGTTGAGTCAGTGTCAGACTCCCAGTGGAAGCATGTTGTGGACTCTCTTATTTTTACTAGTATCAAAAAGTACTCAACTCTGTTGTTCTGCATTTGGCTCGACTTCCAAGTTTGTGGCGTATATTTACATGATGCTGAGGTTCTGTTTTAGCTGTTTCCTTTGTTCAAAGCAGAGTAAGATAGAGTGTCTCCAAGATACACCCCTACATTGCTTTTCCTGAGTGATGGAAGTGAGTTGAGTGGTATTTGCTTCTGAAAAGCTATTTATTCCAAAGGTATTTAGAGGCAGTTGGCTAACAAGTCTTGTATGAAAAATTGTGGAAACCGTTTCCAAAAGCAGCTGAAGCCTCTTAGGAAGGCATAGGAAATGCTTAGGGCTTGGGAAGGTTGCAGTGTGACAGCCTGGCTGCTTGCAGGGCCGTGTGGAGCCTCCCGTGTCGCTGCCGGTGGTGTGCACCGAGGTGCTGCTGTCGCTCCTGTGTACAAGCTTCTTTTTAAAAACCGTCTGCTATAAGGCATCTGGCTTGGATCTCGAGACACCAGACAGTAATGATGGACAGAGAGGTTTGTAACCTTGCACATAAAGTTGTTGCTAAAGTAAATATTTTAAATTAATTATTTCCGACGTGAATTCCCAAATTTGTGTTGGCTAGTTCTGACATTTACTGGGGAAAAAAGATCCCTGGCAGTTCTATTACAGCATCACTTGTGTGTTAACAGGCACCTTGTTCTTCCCTAATTGTTTGGGAGGCAGTTTGTGAAAAAATAGTAAAGACTCTCAACACTTTTCCCCGTGTATCATCCTGCAGTTTTATTCAGTTAATCACTTTAAATTTTGGGTCCTTTGAATACTACAGTGTTGTGGAACAGTCCCGTTTTCAGAAGGATTAAGCCTGACTTGCTGGCAAGCACAGTTGAAAGCTGACATGTGGCACTCATATTTCCAGTGCAAGGATGTCACTCGTGTGTACGGCTCTGCAGAACCAGTTCTGGATCCACAGTTATATTGATCAGCTGTCTGGAAAAGCAGTCTAATAATTTTTAGCTAGTTGGACTGTTTATGTAAACACGTAGCAGCTTGTAACTGGCTGCCTAAAGATTTAGGTAATGTAAATATGTTGAAATACTAGAGATTTTGGTTGAAAGCTAAGTATCTGCTCAGTCAAATCTTTGAGATTTTTCGTTTCAGGTTTTTTATTTTTATTGAGAAATGTAGGTTCTTTATTAATGCTATCTGTACATACAGAGAGATAACCAGATAATTAACAAATAACCCACAACAGTATTATTTTTGAATTCAAGATAGATTTCTTACAAAGCACGCACAACATTTGCTGACATTCACTGATGCTGAAATACTGACATTCAACATGTGGCCAGTTGTGACTCCCACAGAGTTAATGGTGCTGTTGTATACATCATAACCTGGCCTATTGAACGTTTTCCCTTATTGTAAGTTTTCATACTTGCAGTTTTATTAATAATGTCGATGTTGGCATTCAGGTACTCTGCTTTGTTCTGGCACTTTGTGACTTGTGAAGTATCCCTGTAAGTCAGTTGTCTGGTGCTGCCTGCAGGTTGCTTTGCACCAGTGGGGTTCAGCTGGTGTAGCTGGCATCCTCCAGAGAGTTTGTCCATAGGCAGGAGTGCTGGGAAGAATGGATAAGCAGACAATGACTGAGAAGTTTTACAGCATGTGTGTGATGTTACTGTTGACTTAACACATAGCACACCTTGAAAGGGTTTAATTGGGTTTGACTTTACAGGGCACTCAGGAGCAAAACAAAAGCCCGTGGAAAGATGTCTGTGGGTTGGGGTTTTGGAGGAGATTCTCTGTGTGTGTGTCCCAAGGGCAACACTAAATAATGTTAGTAGTGTCGCAATTAAAAAGCAAGAAAAAGTGTTTGGGATGCTGAAATGGCTGTGTTACAGCTTCCACTGATTTTAGGTTGAGCCTGACTAAAAGGTGGCACAGTAAGAACTGCTTAAGCCCAAAGCCTTGTTGCAAGTTTGTCCTGTCTTCTCGTAGGTTTCTGGGATTCCTGTGCCGAAGGCAACAGCCCGGTTTGTACACAGTTCCCAGGTAGGAGATGTGGATTTTCGGACTCTGCAGGGAGCTGGCTGGTTTTCACAGGATTCTGGTTTCAATAGCAAACGGTTCATTCTGACATACTGCGTGCACACTGTTTTGAAGTATGTATGGAAACTTTGCCATGAAAGGCAGGGAATGCTGTGTCCCCCAGAGGGAGGAGAGGTGTGCACAGGGACATGCAGACGCTCGAAGGCTGCTGAATTGGTTGGCACAGAACTGAGCAGGCTTATTTGATACAAGGGTTCCCAGCGTGTTGCCCAGGATTACAGAGGATACCATGAAATAAAATCGTAACTACTGTAGGAATAAAATAGGTTAAAGCTATATGTCTTTGCTACAGAAATTCTTTTTTTCTTTCCACGTGAAGTTTGTCAGCTTCTCAAGCCTGTTCATCTCTCTTTTTGAAAGAAGCCAAGGGCAGTAAGGCAGGTGCAAGCTCGTTCTCCCCACGCTTTGGGCTGACCGGAGGACATGTGGCTACAGTAACGCAGCTGGCTGCCCGAGATAACTTACCCCATGTCTCTTTAGCTCTTCCTTGTCAGGCCTTTGCATGGCATCAGTCACAGTAGTGTGCTTTCTGTGTGGGCTGGAGCATGAACAGAAATAGCTGAGTGTAGTGTGAGCAGAGCCAGTATGCGTACCTGCAGCAAAACATTCAGCCAGGCTGAGTGCCTGACTTAGGGGAATCTGATAAAATCCTAATCGTGTTGGTTTTCATCATGTACTCTTCAGTGCTTAAATCAAACACGTGGACGGGGCTCGATCTGCTGTTGCATTGCTCAATACATACAAATGCTTCACATAAATGAAACAAGCACTTGTGCACAGACTTCTGATCTCTGATGAACGACGAGACGCGTGCAGGACTTCTTAATACATCTCTGCTGGAGTTGCTGCATGCATTCTGGATGTAGTGAAGATGTATGTTACAGCATAGGTTGCAGTTGAATTCACTGTGTACATCATGTGTAAAAATGAATTGTTGAAGGGAAAGATCACAGACATGATGCTGCTTGCTTCTCAGAAAAGCCTCTCGGAACAGTGCTCTCCACTCCATGGCTGTGTGTGTGAGCTCTAAGGTAGAAGCGCAAGGATGTGACTCGAGTGCAAGTCCTTTCCTTGTATCTGTCTGGTAAGATCCACGGTCACTCCGTCCTGTCCTGAGTCATGCCCAGCCCAGTCCTGGCAGTACCCTGTGACAGCCTGTGCAGCTCTCGAAGGCGGTCACCTGGGCTCTATGGAAGTGAAACCGGATATTTTCCCACAGCCCCCTGTAGTAAGAAATCACTTCTCTTGTAGGGGTTGGGAGAGAGTCAAGGTTACTAGGGGATGAAGATGTTGGACTAAAAGCTGTTTGAGGAAACCTTTAGGAAATATACTGTAAATATTACATAACAGTATGGTTTGAGCTTGCAGAGTTTTGGAATGTCGCCAACGTTTCGGCGTATTTTGTTTAAACAGTTTAAGGAGGACTTCAGAGGCCTGCTGGTTTCTACACACACAAGGAAACAGCATGTGAGTGTATTCTTATGAGCTGTTTTGTTTTCTCCAATTCTTATCTTCTGTTTGGGACTTGGACACCTATTTACCTTGAGTGGCTATATAAGGAACATGAGTTTGGCAGACTTTTTTTGGTAGATAGAGATGTCTATATTAAGTAATAGGAAGAGTATGTCATTGCCTCTTGTGTGCTTGCTGATTCACAAGAGCTGATACGTGCTTTCTGTAGCAGTATGCATTTGAAAAAAGAGGATCTGCTCACCCTGAGTAGTTTAGTATTATACTAAACTATGTGAGGTTGTGGCTTTTATTTTTTTAATTGGCAGACTGTTAGTATAAAGTCAGTGTTAGAAAGCCTGGGATCATACTGTTGGTCCTAGGGAGCACACACAGGTGGAGACCTGTATCATGAAAGTATATTGCTGCTTTTTTCTCTCCTTCAATTTTTTTTTCTAACCATCTTGCTGTTGTACTTTGTTCCTGGGCAGTTTCTATTTGCTTATTTAAAATTGGAGTACAAGGTCTGTTTTTCACTTTAGAAATTTGCAAAACTTTGAAACACAGCTTTAAGAAGTTGTGTCCATAACCTTACTATCAAAATAGGCAATAATATAAATACTTTGTATTTCTTATTATTTGCCTCACCCTATGGTGATTCAGAATACATCTCTGAATATAGGGTATGTGCTCCCAAAATAATGCATATGCTAAAATTTAAGAGGTGATGGTTACTTAGAAGTTTTTTTGTTGATGTTGCATGTGATGTAAAAAAGTGCTTCCTGTGCTCTGTTTGCTGGATGTCAGAACTGGCAGCAGTAGCAGAATGTGACCTAGAGCCAGCTTAGATGTTGTGTTGAGATGTCATCGAATCCCAGGCTGGTTTGAGTTGGAAGGGACCTTAAAGATCATCCAGTTCCATCCCCCCTGCCATGGACAGGGACACCTCCCACCAGACCAGGCTGCTCCAAGCCCCATCCAATCTGGCCTTCAACACTGCCAGGGAGGGGCAGCCACAGCTTCTCTGGGCACCCTGGGCCAGGGTCTGAGTTTGAACCCATTCCCCCTTGTTCTATCACTACATAAACAGGGGTGTGTGCTGATAGTGATATAGTGATATAACCAGTGAAAATTTTGCATATTACGTATTATAAGCAAATAAATACTATTGCTGTTCTTTGTGAGCAGTTGGCATGCTAATTCATTATTTGAACATGCCAGAATTTCTTAAATTCTGAGCATTCATATTTTTGAATCATCTCTTTGGATGAACTGTCAAAGAGCACTGAAGATGTTGGTCATATTGGAATATTGCTTTCTGTCCCTTTTCCTAGAAATTTGGGCTAAAGAAAATACTCCTGTAAGCAAGAAAAAGAGAGGAAAACTAATGAACTGGATGCAGGCTTCAGATATTTTTCAGAGGCTGCAAGCAGCCTTACAGAAAGAGCAATTTGAACTTTAATAATTTTGTAACTCTAACCTACAATAGATAACACAGCAGGATTTTTTTCTAGGAATATTAATGATCTTATGATGTCAAAGCAAGAGATAGACATGGACTGAGGCAGCAGAACTCTTGTTTGAGCTGTCCTGGTTTTACTGGGACAGAATCACAGGCCAGTCATGGTGTGAAAGCCATTAGCATTTTTGAGGCAGCTAGGAGGGGCAAAAGCCAGGGCAGCTGATTCAAGTTTGCTAACAGGTGTATCCTGTACCATAGAGGTTTTGCTCATTATAAAGGGGGAAGCTGACTGAGAATGGTGGCCTCCTGCTCCTGCTCCTGCTCCTGCTCCTGCTCCTGCTCCTGCTCCTGCTCCTGCTCCTGCTCCTGCTCCTGCTCCTGCTCCTCTCAAGGGTCATCCTCACTCATCATGCTGCTCCCAAGGACTGCTTCACCACTGCACATTTGCTGGGCTGAATATAACTTTGTATACTTTATATTGGCATCAGTATTAATGTTGGTTTTGCTGTTCCATTAGATCTGTTTTCATTGCAACCCACGGGTCTCCTTTCCTTTGCCTGATTCCCCTTCTCAGCTGGGGAGGGGTCATCAGGTGATAGAACAACTGCTGTGGTTTAGCCCAGCATACAGGCTAAACATAGACAGTAATACTGTACAAAAACACCTACAGATCTCTAGAGACTGTTTACATATTTTCAGTAACTTTGTGATGCTCATGTGTTGTATCATAATCATCCAATTAATGTACGAGTATTACTGCATTCAGTAGAGGTTTTTTGGTACTAGCTGTCCCTGATGGTTATCATTCTACCATTACAGCTGTGTCTCAGAGTTTGTGTGAGATTGAGCAGCGTGGCCCAGGAGCTGATTGTGTGCTGTGGCTGCCTCCGGGGACATGGGGCTCTGGGGGTAGGTCACAGGTAGGAGGCAGCTGCTGCAGGGTGGTTCCATCACATCAGCTCAGCATAAGGATGAACTGGCTGCATGGCTGGGTCTGAGGATGTCTTATACTGGTACATCAGCAACATCTGTTAATTTTCTTCCTCCCGTGGTGGCAATTAAGATTGTTTGGCAGCCCTCATTCCGGATCAGCCTCGCTGACAGTCTCGTAATGTTCTCCGTGGCATGAGAACTACATCTGAATTATTCAAAAGAATGTGCGGCTAAAGAGGCACAGTCTTACTACAATTGCTTGAGAAGGCTTTACGGTGTGGAATTCTCAATGCCATACTGTATCACATCTTGCAGTTTTCTTTTGCATTGCGTTTTACAGGATTGTTACTGGAAAGCAATGGTAGCAGAGGCTCAAATAAGCAGAGGCTTAGGATCAAAGTGAGTGTCTGTTCATCTCCACTCTTCCATCTCGTCAATATGATTTATTAGGATGAAATAGCCAGCACTGTATTGAAAATGTTGTTAGGCAGCATGGAGGAAATAGTGTTGTGATTCTGAGAGTAATGGGATATAGTAACGGGCATATGCAAGCATTAAAGTCCTCCACGAGCTTCCAGATCAGGGAAATGAGGGAAGAGGTGTGTAGGTGAGTAGGAACATTGGCTCATCATCTTCACTCTGTGTAGATTTTCTTCCAGGTAGATTTAAGTACACGCATTTAAAGTGTCAACATGCTCTCCTACAATTGTGTTGTTTATGGACCCAGTAAAATCTGAAAGAACTTGCATTAACCCATCACAAATGCCAAGTGTAGATAAACCTTCTTATAATGTCATACTATAATTAGAGCAAGAATACCACTAAAATACAGCATGCAGGAATATCTTGATGTAGTCTGATGACTAAGGTGTTGATCTTACTGTTATGTGTCAATGTGTAGTCTGAAGATAACAAGTTCTTAGTCAAGACTCGTTGGCCTTGCTTGACATCTTGATGTGATTGATCTAGACTGAGAAAGCGTGATAACATAACCGCCTTCCCAAAAGTGTTTTTTTCATTGTTTTTTCATTGTTGGTTTTCACTTCTGTTGCTTTGGGAACACCTGATACTTTCTTATGTATTACAAAAAGCAGAAGTGGTTTTTTGCTCTGGTTTTGGGGTGGCTTGGTTGGTTGTTTCAAAGGGATTGTTACAAAAAGCATGCATTTACATTCCTCCTTCTGCAGTGAGATTCTGGCTTTAATCTAAAACAAGTATGCATATTGTCTTTGAAAATTGTGTGAAGTTTTGCTCTGGATTTGTGCCTTGCACAATGGCTTTACCTTTCATGTATTGGGAGTACTGCTGGTCAGCAAGCTTTCCACAGCTGTCGAAGTATTGAGCTAAACATATTGCAGTGAGGGAGCTATCCTGATATGAATAATGACTGCAAATCACACAGTCTTGGGTGAATATTGAGCCAGGCTGAAAAAATAAGGCCCTCATAGTTTATTTTATTTAATTTTTGCTTTGTTATGTCACATTTCTCTTCAGTTGGGTGATTCAGCTCACATGCTTGAGGATCTTCTATTTACTTCGCCTTCTGGTTGTGTTTTGGACTCAACGTCTTGCTTTCATTCATCCACGGGCATTTTTCCTTGTAGTAGTCATACTTGGCAGGTACTCACAGTAGAACATTTTCATGTTGGTTTTTGTGTTGAAGAGCTAGTTCTTTATTTGAGGTAAGCAGCTTCTTTACATGTACCTCTGCCTCCAACATCAAGTGAAAGGTTTGCCTCATCAAGCTGTTGGATTTCCTCTTACGGGATGGTTTTTGAGATTAGGTGGACAGGACAGTACTGTCTTAGTTTTGTTGCTGCCTTGTAGTTGCATTATAGATCAGCTGCAACCGTTGTCTTAGCTAAAATATACCTAAATTTGAATTAACTAGTGATCTTCTGAATCTGCTCTTGTTACAACTTGGCCAAATGTGACAGGGCATTTACATGTGGCAGAAGATGTTTGAGTGGTGGCAGTACGTGGCAGTGTTGGCTCCTGGCATAGCAGCACCTTGGAGCAATCGAAGAGAATAACTGTGTAATAACAAACTTCCTCCCTTGTTTCTTGTATAATGTGGTATTTGCCTGCAGGCATCAAGTCACTGAACACTATATGCTGGCATAGTTCACTTCAGCCTTTGCTCCTCCGAAGCGTGCCTGCTCCAGGCGTGCTGAAACCTGCTCTTTCTAGCTGGTATTGATTCAGCAGTTTGTAGAGCTCGCAGCAACCTTCTTGTGCTTCTCTGATAGCTGATCTCTGCTGCTGCATCTTCTGCTCGCTTTTTTGGGACAGTAGACAGATTTGCTTAATGTTCAAATTATTACTGAAATTCTTTTGAGGGAGTGGTTTCAGTAAGTTGGATGAAGTAGTTTCAGTAAGTTGGAGTGGGTTTCTGAGAGCTCTGCACAGCTCCTTGCTCTCTGCTTTTACCAGAAGACTGCACAGATGTGTTAATGCGCAACGTGTAGATGGCATGAGAGATGTGCTGTGTTGGGGATGGCCCATCCTAGAGTAGGTTCCAGCATTCACCTATGCGATCCTGGTGCAATTGTGAGGATTTCACTTTCAAACCATTAGAAGTGTCTGTTTTTTCACCGTGTGGTTATTTTTCTGTTCTTATGTCCAAGCAGAACCCAGCAATTGAGGCAGTTGCATGAAATCTTTTTATAAGTCACCTTTCAGCATATATTGGTGTATCTGAATTTTAAGATTTTGGACTCATGGGAAGTATTTCAGTGAAGTATTTCTAGGCTTACTTTGGTAGTTTTCTGACAGATGAAACTAACTGAAACTTCAGGGGAAAGAAGTGGTTTGATCCACAGGATTAGTCAATCTGGCTTTTCCAGATACCTTGAAGGACAAGACGGGACACCTGCATTGGAGGAGGAAGCATTTCTCCCAGTTCCTGACAGTTCTGGAGTGTGCATCTCTATCACTAGGCTAGTAGAGGTGACTTCAGGAAACTTTTTTCTGTGATCTGCTTAGGCATTGTCCTTTTTAAAGGGTTATTGTTTGTAGCTCTCTAGCCTGGAGTGATAAGCAGAGCAAAAGGAGGCTGGTGACTTTCCGAGATACTTTGCAGGTTGAGTGCTACTGCCCCTGGCCAGTGGTTTTTCTGGTACCTGTGCATCCTGCCTTGCAAGTGGGAGTATCTGAGCACAAGAGAACAAGACAGAATATGAACAAATAGTTTCTAATAGATACCTTTAAGGGAGCATATTGCTGCATCTTGAGTCCCAAAATGAATACTGCATTGTTTAATCTGAACATAGTTCACAGTGCACACCCTTACTGCAAAGATAACTCATCATTAAAGTCAAAAGTTACCTGAAATGTTACCTTGCTATGGTATGTGTGGTAGTTTTTCCTCCTCCTTCAAAATGCACCCACTCCAGTGACTTCTGAGCATTGGGAAGCGGAAGGGAGAACTACTACTGGGATTCAAATTTTGCCTGGATATGACAGCAGTGCACCTAAACTTGTATTAATATTGTAGCAGAGTGTCACCCAAGTACAGTAATAAGTAATAAATGGGTGATAATATGCTCTTTAGCACATGTTCTGAATGTGCTAAACGTGTAAGTTGGGTTCATTATCCATTTTACTTGAATAATATAAATTTAACATACAAACCTAAAGCCTTGTGGTTTTAATAGTAAGTGCTACCTTCACATTTTTTCACAAGAAGTTTTGAATACTTCTCATATAGGAGATGTGACCAAAGTAACTCGTGGCTCACTTTTGTGTTCCTTGAATGTTCAAAAATGCTGTGAATGTTAGAAAATGTTGGAAAACTTTAGGAATCTGCATTGACTTCCACATCCTGGCACTTCAGATTTAATATGAAAATGTTCTTATGCTGGAGCTGGAAAGGTATTAGCAAACTGCAACTGTGGCTGGTTATTGGGCTTAGTATTTTTATATCAAGTTATTTTAAGATTGCTCTAATGTGTTACTGAAGCAGAGGTATTTAGAGTTCTATTCTGTTCTTGTGCAGGCTCAGAAGGTGCAGAGCAGGCTTGGCACAGGGACAGAGGGGCTGTGGCTCTCTGGGGTTGGCAGGGTGCGTGCTCAGGGGTGCGGTGCTGGTGTGCAGGGAGAAGTGTGTGAGCAGTGCTGCCTGCAGGTACGAGCTCCAAGTTCAGACAGCTCTGTCTTGGCCTTGAGGTGAACAGTGTGAGCCTGGGGTTGTGGCAGTGTCTGTCTCCCTTCTCAGAGACTGGTGTGGGCTTATTTGGGGTTGGCATTTCAAAGTTCAAAACAACTCTGACGGAAGGGGACAGGAGTTAGTTACAGTGCTCTCTTTCCTTTCATTTAGCTAATCTTTCCAGTCAAATCATTTATCAAGTCATAAACTATGAGTATTTGCCAGGCAGAACCCGCTGTGTGTGCAAAAGTCGAGGACTTCTCCACTCTGTGTGTCAGAACCCCATTCTGATCCCTGTGCAGGGCTCTCCTGGCTGTGCATTAGGTGCCCGCTGCACACACGGCCGTTTGCACGGGGACAAAGGTCCATGGGGTGAGACTTTAGCTCTGAGCAGAGTCTTTGGATGGAGATTTTTTTTTTCAGAGTGCATGTTACCCTCAGCCTGGAGGGAGTGTGTTGGTCTCGCCTCTGCCTGGACAGCACGCAGTGTCCTTTATTGGCAAGTCCCAGACTGTTTGTGTGATAATGTTTACTGCACTAACAGACCTGTAGTGATACACTAGTGATGTATAGAGAACTGTCCTGCTAGCCTAGGTTTATGAAGACAAACAGGTGTGTTACCTGACCCGCTGCTTCCCTCTGTTCTGATTGAATAGCCACACTATTGGTGACACTTGCAGAACTGAACCAATGCACTTCTTTCATTTTTAACTCCCTCCTCTTGTTCTGCCGGTACCGAAGGGGTCGGACCCACTCGCAAGCCTTGCAGGGATTTGCTGGCTGTGCCTTTTGTTACAATCCTGACACAAACCCACCCTGTCCTTGTGGTATTGAGAAAGTTCAGCTAAGATGAATTGAACTACTGCTGGTACTGATAGTTACTTCTTGTTAAACTCTTGTTTAGAAAAACCTTATCAACTGTTGTGTGGTCTTTTTGAGTGAGAGCTTTTTAAGGGAGGGGAATTGGCAGGCTGAGGAATTACTAATTCCTTGCTATAGCAAATAGATACCTTTAACTTCTCTGTCATTTTATCTGTTTGGAAATTTACCTCAAGTTGTAATTACAGAATGTATGAAGTGCATGCTAACAGTTGCACTTTAAACCTAAAGGCTTTTAAAAAACATATATCTGTATTTTAAATTATAAGGTTGCAAAGTGCTTAGCTGGTCTGTATGTTTAACTCTTCCAACAGGCTGATACCTTTCTGTGAGTGAGCTAAAGAAAAACCTTGCAGTAGTATTTCGTAGGAGATGTTGGAATTACTATGTGGTTCAAGATAATTAGCTACTACTACAGTCAATGCCTTTTTCTCATTATAAAATGAAACAGCTATTTCCCATGTCTGCTCTTCCCACCTGGTTTTTCCTGCACAAAACCTTTCTCTCCTGCTTCATCTTGTCCTTTTTTTAGTATTTTTTCTTTCAGCTAAGTTGAGGTAGAAGTTTCTCTTGGTATTTTTTTTCACTCCTCCGTTAGCAAAACGCATGCCTTACTTTGGCAACCCTTTGCTTGGGAAAAGAGGAGAAGCAGACCCATAGCATTTGGTTGCAGAGATGGGAAGGAGGGACAATGTGTAGATGCTTTCCAGGGAGGAAACAGAATGCTATTCCCACACATGTAGTGATTCAACTGGTTTGTTTTTATGTACAGTATGATTTTTTTTAAAAAAAAGCAATGGGAAATAAGGTACTTCTCAAAATGCTCTTTGGAGCTGGCATTTGATGTTTTGGTTGGAAATGCTGTAACAAGAACTCAAGGCTGAGTATGCATGAGTTTAAAAGCCAGTGGATCAGTCACAGAGTTCTGCTTTGGATTGCTTGTTGGTAGGACTAATTCAAGCATCTGGTTTATAATTAAAATTCAGTAGGTCTTTTTTCCTCTTAAAAGACAAATTTCTGTTAAAAAAATTCTAGTACATCCAAGTGTATTTTAGAAGACAAAGCACATACTGCAATTTATAAACAGATAAAAATTGCTCAGTTCTTTGTTGTCAGGGAAAGAGAGTCTCTTGCGTTACTTCTCGACTTGAGAATATGCTTGGGAGTTTTAATGAGAAAGAACCTGAGTCATTTTAAAGAAGACAGCATTCATCCTGATTGAATAAAGGATCTGTAAAATAAAATATGAAAAGATGGAGATAACAGTTTAAATAATTGAGAAGAAGTGCCCGCATTGCTGCTTTCACCTGTGTTTAATGTGTCTCTACCACCCTTCGGTTGTTTCCATAACACAGTGCTATTTTAGTGCTTTTTATGAAGCATTTAAACCAAAAAGTTAATGTTAAATCCAGAACATAAATGAAAAGGTACGTTAATTGGAGGGGTTTAGGGGAATGTGTGTTGGTTGGGAGGAAGGAGGAGGGAGCTATACTGTATGTGTTCAAATATTTGCACAGGATAGAAATTTTAGGTCTTTGTAGTGTGCATTTTTGTGGCACCTTTTTTTGCTCCACAGCATTTGAAGAAGTGTGCGTGATCAGTCTACCATACATGGCCAAAGGGAACAAATCAACTCCATTCAGAAAACTCCGTATCAGAATGATTAGACTGGTCCCAAAAGAGGTTGGTCCTGAAAGCAGGGTCTGGGCTCCTGAATTATTTATGTAGTTGTGAAAATTTTGTCCTCCCTCGGTCCTAAAAGGCAATTCTGTGACTTACTCAGCAGACGATAAATGCTGGTCAGAAAGGTTGAGCTGTTCTTGGGTAGACACCAAAAGCTACTCAAGCAGTGTGTGGTTGCTGGAGGTGGTCTTCTGGATGCAGATATGCTGCTTGAAGGTGTTTTTTCCACTGGCTTCTTTTCACCCCTTGCTGTCTGATGCTGTTGCCCTTCTCTTTGAGTTCCCCACTGTGGTCTGGAGGAGTTGGCTGCTTTAGCTAAACTGATGAAGGCAGTGGGGTTTAACTTGGCTAACTTTACCTTGGATTAGGGAGGTTTATGCAGTCCTGTTACAACAGACCCTGTTGCCAGGAAGCCAGGGTGGTAACAAACACCTGGGATATGATGGAAGAGGACGGAAATAAATGATGTTTTCCTAGCTCTTTGCAAGGTGAAGTTCTCTATTTGCATCTTGGGGAACTGCTTTACATACCCTGCTTTACATACCCTGATTTTTGGTGGTGTTTAGTAATCACATGGCAGTGGAATACCTGGTCTTTCCTTGTGTCTGTTTCTAGGTAAACTGTAAAAAGATGGTCTGTGAAGCTGTGTCTCAAACAGGTGAACTGAACTGAGCTGAGGAGGAATGTATGTGAGCAAAAAACCAGCTCTGTAACCTTTCCTGGTTTTGTCTGATTACTGATACCCACACCTTTCGGGATGTTTCATTTTAAAGCTGGTTTTGTCCGGTTACTGATACCCACACCTTTTGGGATGTTTCATTTTAAAGCTCCCATATGGCATGTGTGGCTCAAAATAAGGTTACTGTGTGCCCTATAATACAGTGATACAGTTCAGTAACCAAGGGTGTAAAAAGGGACAAAGTCTCTGAGGCTTTTGAAAATTATTTGCTTCATTTTGCAGTTTTATTTTCTTATGAGGACTGATGTATCAATCACCACAAAACTTAACTGCCTAGTAAATCACCTGCAGATGCAGTTATGTGTTTTTTCAGTAGCTTAAAACCTAGCAAGTACTAAAAGAATTTGCCTGCTGCAGAGGCCCAGGTGGTAGCGAGAGGACCTCAGCAGATTCTCCACATTCACAGTTCCCTTCACTACTCTAATGTTTGTTTGGTTTTGTAGGTGGGAAAGATAATTTGTGATCTTTACAGTGTCTGCTGTTGTTCTTGCTTCATTATTCAACACTTGTAGTGTATTGACTATGGTAATAGTTATCCAGAAATTATTTTATTAAGCTTGTGGCAGATTAATCTTAAAATTGAAAGTCAGTTTGGGAAGCTGTTGGACTCCCCATCTTGTGGAGTGTCAATGTTGCTTTTAAAATAAATATTTTTAAAAATAAATAAAAATTGTGAGGGGGAGAGGAAGGATCGGGCTCTTTGTGTCTTTCCTTTACCTTAGTTACAGTTCTGTTCAAAACTGCTTCAGGACCAAGCAGGTTGCATATGGGAGCTAGCTTTCCTGTCGGGAGTAGGATGAATGCAGTTAGGACTCTTCAGCATTGATGCTTTCAAGAAGCAAAAACACCTCGGTTCCTCCATCACATTCTTCCTCAAAGACAATTACAGACCTGAAACTCTACAATATTTCTTTTTGTTGCCTTTGATATTTTTTATTTTATTGTATTATTTCTTATTTTTTCCTCCAGAAGAGACTTACAAAGGTAGGGTCAGCTTAATATTTCCTGTAGGAATTACTTGTTCAAAGAAAATTCAGATACAGAAGGCTTGTTTGGTGTTACAAGGGTACATTGCAAAAATCCCATCTGAATGTGGAAATAAAAACAATGAACTCTTATATCAGAAGTGATTAATCTTACAGCATAGGAGTTTGGGAAGGCAAAAGTCACCTGTGTGTTTATTGCTTACTTCTGCCCACTGTCCACACAGGTTCTATATAATTTAGATTTCTTTTATTCTGAAAATGAAGCTTCCTTCAGAAAATCTTGCCAAAGAATAAATTGCAGTGCATGAGCACTATACAATTTTTTCATGTATTGTTTTAAATTCTCTTCAGTGATGTTGCAAATAGCATTTGCTGTGCAAAAGAATATATACATACATGCCTAGAGCAGAGGAAGCTCGTTGGGATGGATGAGCAGAATTTTTAACCCAGTCTTTTTTAACAGTTGGAGCAGAAGCTATGGGTAACACCCTGGTGAGAGAAATTAGAACATGCATGCCTGCATAATTTCTCCTGTGAAATGAGGAGTGAAGAAGAGCCAGAGGAGAGTGGAAATATAACACAATTCCAGAATGGCAAAAGCAGGAAACTTTTAATTGAAACTTACTACTGTGGCTAGTATAATACTGCAAAGGCAACACTTAACTACCATCCTGTGATTAATCAAAACCAGTCAAAATTATCTTTATCTCGCTGGATGCTCTGCTTGTTGAGACCGCGCTCCGCTTCTCAGCTGCTCAGGGCAGGCAGGGCTGGTCCGAGGTATGGTCCTACTGGTGTGGCTGGTGAGCACTGGGCACTGGTCGTGTCAGGCTGGCTTCCTCCAAGCTGCCGAAACCTGTGAGCACGGCGGGCTGGTCACTTGGTCTGCATCAGGATCCTAGTGCAGAGAAGCAAAACTTGTAGTATCTCCAGTTAGGTTCCATGAAGTGACATGCCTCCTCCCAGTATGACCACTCTGGGTTCCAGTTCTGGACTTACAGCCATAGCAAGTCCTGCTTCTTTCTATGTCGGGTAACCAAAGCACACAGTCAAGTGTATGTGCTTGTCCACATCTCTGTCTGTGTGTTGTGTATATAAAACTAAAGCCAACATTTGTCACGTGATCATTTTTTAATTGATTGCCAGAGGTGCAGTAAGATTCATGCTGCAGAATAAGATGTTGGATGTGTGTAAACCAGTTTGAGAATCCCGAGCTTCCCATTTAGAGCCCGCGAGTTGTGCTACACAATAAAGCAAGGTGTGATCAAACTAAGAAAGAAATAAAATGTGCTGTGTTCTGTAGTGCTTGCATCTGCACAGAAGCTGCAGCTTTTCACCTAACCAGCTTGAGTCTAGCAGAGCTGTGTCCTTCGTGGTGATGTTACAGTGGGAAGTCCTTCTTGTGGCTGCTGTCTGTCAGGTAAATGTAACAGACACTATAATCCACTGAATTTAGTGACTTCTCTATAAGTCTGTTCTATCTGTGAAATTCTGATGGAGTCAGCTTAGCAAGATTGAAAACAAGGTGTGGTACAGCTAGTACTTTGTTTTAAAATGGAAAGTGTAAGAGACTATTTTATTTTTCTTTTCCCTAGGTGTGTTAAGATTGCCTGAAATACAGGACAAAGACCCACTAATTTACTGCTATTTACTGCAATAAATACAATGAACTGATGCTCTTATGCATTGCAGAGAACTCTCTTCACGCATCCTAAGTGTAGGTCCTAGGTGTTGGTATGCTGTAAAGCCAAATGAAATCTCTCTCCATAGTGAAATCAGGTTTATTACATGCAATTTCCTTCTAAAAACAAGTCTCCTTTTAAGGACTTTATCTAAAATAACTAATGAATGCAATGGCATTAAATAATAAAATACTGTTACGATGCCAAGAATAACTTCTCGGTCTCTTTGATCTTCATTTCAGCTAAAGATATAAAATTCCACTAGAGACTCTTGTAAACAGACTCCATTAATCCAAACAGATTGTTTTGAAAAACAGTGACTATAATAG
The DNA here is from genome assembly GCA_013398125.1 of Aegotheles bennettii. Taxonomy (NCBI): domain Eukaryota; kingdom Metazoa; phylum Chordata; class Aves; order Caprimulgiformes; family Aegothelidae; genus Aegotheles; species Aegotheles bennettii. Next base: position 1,299,334 of record VZRW01005737.1, on the reverse strand, counting down.
ATGTTGATTAATACAGTGAATAACCTTGAGTTTTAATTTTCAGTACAGCTTGAGTTAACTCCACATTAATTGGAGTCACGCCTCTAAGTCACGTTGTTCTGCTCTGAAATCTGCATGTGGCTACTTCTGTTTGTCTTGGCTTTAATTAATCATTCTCTTATTTCTTGGCAGCAGCCTTTACTGGGCAGGGGAACACGGTTCCAGGTGTAGTCTTGAGCCTTTAGAGTCTGCCTGCCTTGTGCACACTGTGGCTCTGTGCAGCACAGGCAGTCCTAGCAGCATGGAGTACTGGAGCAGATGAACCACAGATATGTCTGTAGTATTTCCAACTGGCTGTTGATGCGGGCTTTCTCTAGTAGCCTTTAAGTCTTTCTTCTATATTTGAAAAACTTTGAATTTCCTTTTTTCTGTGTCTGCACTGTTTAGTAACACTCAGTGCATATGTGATGTAAGTTTCTGTGTGTTTGCATGCTGCTTAATTTTTTGTTTTGCCATAAAGCTACACGACTACCTAAGAACAAGAAGGATCCTATTTAAAGAGATGCAGACATATGTTATTTATGTTTAGAAAAAGAAATACATCTGGTTCTGACAGAACATCATCATTTTATGTGCTTTAAAGAATGCATCGATATAATTATCTCAATTAAGAGTGTCAGTGGAGTTAATAAAGTGCCCTGAGAACTGCAGTGTCTATATGGCTTGGCCCTTTCTGCACTTTGTGGACCTCATTTCTGATTGCCTTGTTCTTTCAAAGTTCCCTTATGGGGCAGGGGAACAATTAACTCCCGTAAAGCAGAAGCACAGGAGCAGCTGGGTCCACTAATGCCAGGCAGTATGGATTCGTGCTGCTCTATACATGAATCTGTCTCCAGGGACAGACCCTCAGTATTATCCCTGCATGTCTGGTGCTGTTAAGTGCCCTCAGACAATGTGGTGCCGCTCCTCGTGACACGGAGTCCATGTGTGCACTCAAGTCTTACGTTGCTGAAAACATTGCTCTGGGGCAAGTCTTGTGCTTTGTGGATGTAACCAGTCCGTTCCAGCCAGCCTGGAGGAGCACGGGCAGAAACTGGATCAGTTCCCCACAACGTAGCCTGCAAAGAAAGCAGAGTTTGCCAGACATGATAGGAAGCCTTGGGCTGACTCCCAGGTGTTCCTGTAAGCTGGTTCACCAAATCACAATTGAAAAATAATGGGTGTTTTCTACACTTAGATTATCCTTTTTTTGTCCGTTTTCCTTGTTGCTCCCATGTTTAAATGTTACCTTAATGGTCAAGCACACGCAGACTGAATTGGCAGTTCTGGACGTGTGACTGGCAGTGGGGATGGAGAGTGAGCTTGGTGGCTGGAGTGCTCAGCTTTGTCCTCTGTCATGTACTCCTCATCTGAATGCAATTTCTGCAATGGGGGGGAAGCTGTGCAAAGGTTTAAGTGTCAACACGTTGAGAAGGACAGGAGATAGCTGAAAAGGTGAAGGAGTCAGTGCCTCGTGCGAGGGATGGCAGTGGTGGTTTGGAATGTGCACGTTTAACCCAGGTTGTCAGCTTCCAAGGAAAAGCAAGGAAGCAGCTGTAGGAGGAGGGAAGAAATTTCCTAGCAAAACAGCATTTATCAGTGTGAGTATTGCAGCTGTGTTGTTCAGAAGATCCTTGTGGTACCTCGTGTGTGTGTGAACAGGGCTTGGTGCCAATGTGGCAGTTACAGGGGGAGAGGAGGGAGGTGGCACCTTGCATTTTTGCAGGAGATCTTTTTTGGGGGGATTGTTATATTTTAGTTTTTAGTTCAAGTGTTTATAAGGCTCCCTATGTAGATGTCAAGGGAGGAGAAGCTTCTCCAAAGGTTGATTTGGAACAGCTAATTGGGTATCTGGCTGCATCTCCCTTTGGAGGAACTTGTCAGAGTTTTTGTGTTAGCTATAGAGAGCCTGTGGTGATGGCCACCTCAAATTGCTGGGCTTTTGTGACTACTCCCCTGAAAGTGTGTGGAGGAAACTCCAATAAATGCTCAATGAAAAGTAATGTGAATATTTTATTTATGTGTTGTTCAGAAAGCTGCAGCACTGGAGAACATAACGCAAATGGTTTGAATTCTGTCCCTACCCCGACTCTGTTAAATGCAACTTGCAGATATTTCAATCTGTTTGTTTGACACCTGTGTACAACTTCCAGTTATTAACGTTTGATTTATTTAAGTGTGTGTGCAGTGGGGAATTACTAGATTCCACATCTCATCTAAGGGCTCGCTCTTAATAAATTGCTCTCTTCTGATGGTCCCTCAGAGCTTTAAGAAGAGATGGAGTTATACTTGGTAGCTAGAAACAATATATTTAAAAAAAATAACTAGCTATTACTGTAATGGTCATTGCAGGAAACAAATGAAATTAATTTAGCTGCTCTGTGCCAGAGTTCCTCTGAATTTTGCTGGAATTAAAGGATTATGTCTTTTTTTCAATACGTTGTTAGTCAAGATGACGATGTTTATGGTGTTACAGCAGCACAGAAATTTGTGGCACTGTATGAAGACATTTTTATTTCAGCTCTGATCATAGGCTATCTAAACATAATGTGCTTCTCACAGTCAGTAAGTTTAATATGGTAAACTGTCAAGTATGTGGGTTAGCTGTCAATCACTCTCCTGAGCCACCACTGCTGCATGTCTACTACTTATTTTCTTGTTATGGGGAGAGAATGCAAATTTACTTTAGGCATCTTCTCTAAGCAGTAGAAGAAGCAGTTTTTGTAGCTCTAGTACTGACACAATTACTATCAACTTTTAAAAGAGCTTAGTGCTGGATACAGACGGGTGCCTGAAGCCAGCTAGCTGGTGCCAAGGGGCTGACTAGGAAGCACGGGCTGCAAACCTCCTGTTTAAATTTTTGCCAAGTGTGTACTCAGAGCTTACAGCTGCGTTCGTCGTTGAACACTGAACCATCTCTCTGTTACGCTGGCATTGAAGTGCAGAGTGTGACTTTCAATGAGAATTGAAGGCACTGGGATTTAGATTTGCTTCCACACTTGGCAAATGCAGTGCAGTATTGACCTGTGTCATAAGAAACTAACGTGAAAGTGAACATTACTCAGTGTTGTGAATCTGGATTCTTTTTTCTTTAATTGCACGCTACTCTTAAACTGCCCCTTTACTAAATAAGTGACTTGGAGCTTAAAAATCGTGTTTGATTAGGGTAGTTGGTATTTCATTCTCCCATGGGTTTTTCCTAACTTTCTGTTCTTTTTTTTTTTCTTTCTTAGTCTTCATGAAGAAATCATTGACTTTTATAAGTATATGTCTCCCAGACCTGAAGAAGAAAGAATGCGGATGGAAGTGGTGAACAGGATAGAAAACGTTATAAAAGAGCTCTGGCCTAATGCAGATGTAAGTAGGACACCATTCTATTTGTTAATATATAAAAGCAACATTTTGTGCTGTTTACTTTGTGAAGTGTTGAATAATGAAACTACTGTTTAATATTGCATATTAAAAATAAACCCAAAAAGGATTTCTGGTCAAATGAGAGAGACGCTCTTTATTTCTAGAATAATACAGGTCAACATTTTCTGTCACAAGTAGGAACAAAGACAAGCTAGACCTAGTGTAGTAAAAAAAGGGCATGAGCAGTGGCAACATTTAGTTTCATTAATATTTGTTTACTAAGATTAATGGGAACATATCAGGCATGCATGCTTGTAAAATACTATGTTAAAAAAATCTGCTGAAATTCATGGCTTGACTGAAAAAGTCTGTAGCAGGGCTTCTAGTCCAAAGACCTTGGGTTTTGAATAAGTGTATTAAGGTGGAATGCCAGCAATGCCACATTACATAGACCATGCTATTTTTAATGGGCAGTTAAACTAAATTGAAATGTCCTACAAATGTAAAGGAACCAGGGTTTTGTGCAGGGAGAAAAAAGTCTGTAGATCTCTTCTCTCTATATATGTGTTAGATACATAATGCCTCTTTCCACCAAAGATAGGTTTTTGCTAGTACTTTATTCAGTTGAAACAAGAGTTTCTCTTGTGCAGAGCTATGCTTTTTTAAATCAAGGTATAATTAAAAACGAAGCTAAAGAAGCGGCTTTTATAACTCAAGATAATTTTATGGGGACACAGTTGGATTTTTCTAACAGAAATGAATCTTAGTTTAATTGTTTCTCTCTGCTAACGTGGTGTTCATTTCCAGAATGGAGATTTGTAGCCGTAGCCATCTCTCTGTAGATAATACAAGGACTTGTTAGCTGGAATAGCAAACCAAATCCAGACAGCAGAATCTCTTGAGTATACAGAATGCTCTTTGATCCTGCCATGGTTAAAAGATAGCATTTTGACATGAGTGACTTAAACCCACTGTTCATTTCAGATCATCTTAACCTGGTTTTTGGAATGCGTTTTTAGAAACTTGCAAAAATGTGATGGAATATGAATTCTATATAAGCTTTGTGTATGTGGTGTGTGGTTTTCTGTGTAAAACACACATTTTCACATTACAAGACAACATGCTAGTGACATATGATGTGGGAGGAGCACTCAGAGCCACCTTTGCACAGTTATAGGGAGTTGATAGGGTCAGTACTACACGTGGCTGGTAATTTTCTCTTAGAGCAAAACCAATTGCCATTCCAAGGGAACTGTGTAAGAGACTTCAGCATATCTCACGGGTGTTGTATAGCTCTTCTCTAACCCAGTGGAAGTCTTGTAGGCCCTAATCAAGAGCAGGAGTAATGGACTGCCAGTCTGACAGTCGATAGTATAAGAAACAGTTCAGGTAAGAAACAGTTCTTACTATGGTACACCCTGCCAAAGTCTTGTAGTAGGGGATTTCACAAGAATAACTTGATTTCTTCAGCCTAGAGAAGATGCTGCTATTTCCTAGACAAGTTTGTGTGTTGCAGACTTAGCAAGTGTGATGGGGTGAAGAGGATTACTGCCAGGGGATCTTTCTTTGTTACTGCTAACACTTTGAATGGGTCACAAGAACTCAGTGCTTCCAGAGATACTCTGTTCGTAGGACAGACGTGATCTGTAAAAGCTGTGTCTTTTATATTAAAAATAATTTTATATAATGTGTGTATAAGTGTGTGTATAACTTTGGGACCTTGCAAAGCTAGTCTGTCTTTAAGCTACTGAAACTGAGTGTTGTAGCCATAATCTTTTGAAGAGGAAGCAAATGACAAGCCCTGCCACACGGTGACAGCTGAGCTTAGCTGTAATGTGGCTGAGAAGCAGCACACTGTGCAGTTGAAAACTAAAGTTCACTTTTCACCTAGTGCCGGTTAAAACTGCTATGACCGGGTTTCTTTGCTGTTCTTGAAAATGTTAGAGAGCAAGCGCATGCCAGTTGCTTTTTCTCAGATCAGTAACTGTTCCTCAGAGCCAAACTCTGCATTTGGTCTGCTGCTGTTATGTCAAGGGAGAACTCCTCTTGTGTGCCCTTCCCTTGTCGAGAGGCTAGGAGGGACTGAATGGTGACAACAGCATGCCAGGTTATATCCTGGAAATTACTGCGATGTTATTTTTCTGATACTTTACAGATCTGTGTGGGAACTGAACTGCTGAACTCAACTGTACTCAACTTTGACAGTCTTTTTTTTTGTAATTTTTCAGTCATTTGAGTTAATCACTAACCTTTTGGAAATCTGTGTTGGTTTAGCCACTTGTAAGACTTGAGTTTTGAGTACATGCTGTGAGAAGGTGGAGTATTATCTGGTCCAATGTCCTCAGTTAATGCTAAGTTAATGCTTAAGCTGCTCTTTTTGAGTCATAGATGTAGTGAATCCAGCTAAAATAAACTTATAAGTTGAACATAAACATTTAGTTTGTAGTTTCTCACTTAACACAAAGGTAAGACATACTCTATAAAAACCAGATACCAAGAAAGGGGAAATCAGGCTTCATGAGTCTAAATGTGTAGAGAGCATGTGGAACGTGTCTGTGCACATACCATTTATTCCGCGCCCCCCCCCGTTCCACTTAAGAAAAGGCTGAAAAAGCAGATGGAAGGGGAGTAAAACTAGGTATCCTAAACTGTTACTTTATTTATAGAAGTTAGCAATTGTGTCATTTGCTCTCTTACTCAAGGGAATGTGCTTAGAAGGAAACATTCCTAGTAAGTGAGAACCGTTCTTGGCATCAGCAAGGCTCTGACCGTAAGAAAGGCTTTGATTACACTGAAACTGAACAACCCAAAACATTAAACAAAAGCATTTTAAGACAATTTTTTTTGACCAGTTGAAAATTTGACTATTGAACAAGTAAGTACTTATACAGTGGAATTTATGATACGTTTATCATCATGTCCTTCACTTCGTGTCTGAGTATTATGTAGATCTGAAAAGAGGTGATGTTGCATAATTCACACACTTCAGTCATGAAAATGCTATGATTGGGAATGGAGATAGAAAGATGAACTCTATTTAGTCTGACAAACTTCAGAAAATTCTACTTAATGATGTAGAAGAAAGAGAAATTTAAATTGACTGCTACTAGATTTGTTTGTTTGTTTGTTTGATGGAAGGATTTTTGTAGCAAGAACTTTCCAAGCTTTTCTGGGTTTGTAAGTTCCATTGTGCATAGTAAGGACATATTTGAACACATAATTAAGGCTCCTTCAGGAACTTTGGAATTTAATATGAACAAGCTTGCAGAAATGTAGGATAAATAGTAACAATAACATACAGGAGTAGGAGGAGTCCATTATAGTACTGTGAGGTCTTAAGTCATCTGATGAATGCAAATACATATCTTAGTCCATGTAGAATGAAACCATAATTGGCAGTGTTGGCACACCACAAAAACTAATGCTCACATCTCTCAAGTCATAACAGTGTCCTGTATTTGGGATGCTTTAAATGTGTACATGGCTACAGAGCTTCAACAGTTTAAATTCTGATTTGCTAATAAATAAAAATCCTTTAAAATTTGTGTTCTGATTTCACCACTCTTCCATCATTCCAGATTTGGTGAGAGAGGGATTCAAGTGTGGGTGTGGGTTTCTTTTATAATAATTTAGTGTTTCTCATACTCCAAATTATTGTAGAACAGCAGATGTTATCTCATTCCTTTTGGTAAAGGTCATATATGTTGTATCAGTAAGTTTATGAATACTTTCAGAGTTGTTTATTTAATAAAGGCCCTTTGCTGTTCAGCTGAACACACTATTTTGTTTGATAATGTGAAAGCACATTTATTTTTTCCGAATCCATCAGTGGTTATTTTATTGTGCAGAAGCACTTCTCAGATGTTTTTGGTGGCCAAATAAATCCTGGTTTGACTGAACCCAGAGAGAGGTTGCTTTTATTATTATTCTGGATTAAAAATAGTAATAATAATTATTATTACATTCTTAGCTTTGTGATGTCTTTATGCTTTTGTCGAGATCTAGTACAATATTAATGCTAGTTCTGTGGCATCTCTTGCAGTCTATTCTAGTTTGAGAAGTTATGAACTTTCAACATTAAATTTACTGCCAGCATGTGATTTTTGGTGGGGATTGGGGATAAAAAGAGAGAAGCAATATAAAATAATCTAGAGGAACCACTCATACTGCTTCTTAGTCTACTAAAATATCAAGACGCTTACTAGCAAAACATCATCTTTTCCCCTCTCCCCCTTTTTCTTATCCTGAAGGAGAAAAACATTAAAAAGTGGGTCAGTTGACATACAAATAGGTGGCAATCAAGCTAGTGTATGAGACTGATTAAAGCAGAATACGCAAGTCTGTAAGGTGGCTCCAGGAAACACAACAGAAGACTATCTGACTAGTCCAAATGTGTAGATATTTTTGACTTTGAAGTCTCACCAGTCCCCCCTTGAGACTTCGCAAGTCCAACCTCCCTGTGAGGCTTGGCTAAGCTAATGAGAACGTAGGTTTGGACATCTTACAGTGGAAACCTGATCATTTAAAACTCCAGTGCTAGTAAAATTCCAGCACAAGAAACTCAGTCTGTGGGATATGAAACCTCCTGAAACTTTTTTGTTTGTTAAAGTAGAAATAAACAAAGTTGTACTACTTGCTCTGTAATTCAGAAAAAAAAAAGATCATGATTATTTTCTTTTTTTAAGTAGGCAAAGCAACAGAAACATATTATACTTAGAAAATGTGTTTAAAAACTGAAGGGTGTCCTTTGAGATATGAAAACAAAAAAATAAATTGAACTGATACTGGGGTTTTTTATGTTCCATCATTCTTAAGTGTTTAAAAATCTTTTGGTTTATGGATTTTGCCAAATTTGATCATGGTGAAAGCTTTACATTACAAAGGTTTTGCAATAGAAAAATCAAAGTTATTAGTGTTTCATGGGTAATAACAATGTAGATTAGCCGTTCGTAATGCATTGGAGATGGAAATGCTTTTAACAGGAGCTCTTCTCTTGGGAATGTGCCTGTTGGCAATACCAAAATCTACCAATGGGGGGTAGCAATAACCAGCCTTTACCAGCAACTCAATAGAACTCGTCTTCTGAAGCCTGGAAATTTGTTTTCATATATCCTGTTCTTGTGTTTCAGGTGCAGATATTTGGAAGTTTTAAAACCGGTTTATATTTACCTACAAGGTTAGTAACTTTTCAGTGTCAGTTCTGTACAAGAGAAAAGCTGGCCTTGTGGAACCTGTGCACCTCTAGTGATCCATCTGATCTCTCAATAGCCACGTAGCCTGTGTGTATACTTGTTCTATTAAGAAAGTGTTAAGCTATTAGTACTCTGCAAAGTGTAGAGAAATATAGTAATTAGTACTGTTAACTATAATACCTGTGTCTGTATAGATTTTGCATGTATTGGTAAAAGAGATGAATTACCATGTTGTCAAAAAGGGCTTATTTTGTGACTTGGCTTCATTACACAACTGAACCAAAATAAGAGTTTGGCCTTAAAAGAAAAGCTAAATTTTATTTCCACAAATGATTAAATTGAAACATCGAACATTACCTTGTTAATGCTGTTAGCACTGAAGATAAAAATAATACATAGAGCTGTGTTTTTCTTTGTCCTCTCTTGTGAAATCTGTACAATAATCAACCTTTACCTTTTCCAAATTTATTACTAGTTTTTGCAAAGAGAAATAATGACTCGGTGACACTAGTATCTTCTGTGTAGAGATTTTAAATATTTTTGACAACTAAATAGAAATAGAATGAAAGACTTAAATGGCTACAGGGGTAAACTGATTCAAATAAAGTCTGAGGTTAACCCTTGAATTGAGTTTCGTACTTTGGGAACGTGAGAGATTACTATCTAGTACTGACTGCAAGTGATGGTACCTGAGTTGTCACTTCATCTCTTTTTGAAAAAGAAAGTATCTGTCAAATACTTCAGTACCTGCTTTAATCTGGGGAGTTGCAGGAAAGCTGAATTGCTCAGTTTCTGTTGGAAAGTCAGAAGTAAGGTGTACAAATACACATTGTTTGCACAGTTGGCCTAGTTCTTTGTCCAGACTTCCAGAGTAACGAGCATTCGTGTGTTGGTAATTAGTTCAACATTGCATTCTGTCAAAGCTTCCCCTGGCTCTAGGTTTTTCCCACCCATCAGTAACTGAGTAGTTCACTTAGATTTCAGGTTCTGGTATTCAGAACGCCCTATAGTGTGTTTTTAATTCTGTTACTTTGTGTTAAAATTTGGCTGATATCCTTTTGCTTAAACTGATACTGAAGGTTTGGACACACAGTTGTTCAGCTGCTGGATCTCTGTGTTACTGTGCAGGCAATATCTGTCCTCAAGGTGACAACAGAGCAGCTTTTTCTCTCTTCGTGTGGATCAGGAACATGCCTCCCGTTGTTAACTGTCAGCATCAGTAGTGGGTTTAACACTAATTTAGCTTAGAAGTGTCCATTGGCATTTCCTGCTCTCGAAGCAGGTTTTGGACATAGTTTTCTGAAACTGGCTGAGTGCTGCCTGTCCTTGTCAGCCGAATGGTATGCGCTGAACTGCTGCTGAACTTGCCTGCTGCTGGCTCTGCTTGTCGGCAGGAGAGATTTCATCTCATGCACATGGAGTTTCTTTGAGATGCTTGAAGCAGTGTTGTTTGAATCAGCAGACCTACAGAATCTGGGGCAGGGAGTATTCCGAAATTTTTCGGTGTTTCCTGTTAAGCAGTTTTCCATAATACCAAAGTGGCCTGCTATTACAGCTATAGGGTGATATGATTGCCTCCTTTGTGTTCCCAGCCAAGCAGGGGAAAGCAGAGGAGCTGGGGAGTCAAGAGGGATCTCACAGTAGCCTTCACTGTCTTCAGTTTGGACACGTCACCTTTTGAATTTGAGTTCAGGCATTGAATTAGGGTGCCAGCTCCCCGTGTAATCAAATGAATGTGTACGTGCATAGCGGGGAAGTGTAGTGGGATGGAGACAGCTCTTCAAGGAGCTGAGTTAATGAGTGAATTTAATTAGATGGTTTGATCTTATTTAACAGCTTGTTGCTTCCTGAAGTCAAAGTTGCAGCATTTTCCTCTCTCCTTCCCTGCTCCCTGTTCTTGGCACTACAGGCCAGCTGCTTACCATGTGCCCACGGGTGCTCTGGTCACCCAGAAAAACAGCTTTGAGTTGCAAAAAAGCAGGAAATTATCCCAGGATGTTTTGGGTTTGGGTTTTTTTTAAAGGGTGAGTGGGAAGAGTTGGTTTCTGCCAGGCTCATTAATATCTTGAATTGATTTACTGTGAATTAGACAAAGACCAGACCTAGAGCAAAGCAGGAGACAGGGCCATGCATCTGCTAGTAGAGGATGGGGAACAGGGCTTTCCCTTTCAGTGACAAGCTGCTAAATCAGTCTTAATGATAATACAGCCCAAAGGTGGTGATTCACAGCAAGTTAATTCCTTGCTCTGAATCACTCTGGAGAAGCTGATCCCTCCCAGCTCACAGTGTGGCCTGAGACGACTGATCTCAGTCTTTGCAACCCAAAGGATTTGTGTATCTGTCCCCTCCCCTTGGTAACCTGAAACGTTCTGTATTTCCCCAAGTGTAAGAGTTTGTCCTCACCCCTTTCCTCGGAAAATTAAGATTAAACTATTTGGTTAAGCTACATTCTGTAATCTTTAGTTATGTGTGAGTGTCATTTGTTAATCTTTTAAGTGTAATGGTATTTCAGTTGGAATAAATCTGTATTTTCTTTCCATTTCAGTGATATTGATTTAGTTGTGTTTGGAAAATGGGAGACATTACCTCTTTGGACCCTGGAAGAAGCGCTTAGAAAGCACAATGTAGCAGATGAAAACTCAGTAAAAGTTTTAGATAAAGCAACTGTAAGTTTGGGGGAGGAGGTTATTTCCTTGTTCTAAGCTAAATTTCTAATCAAAGAAAGATCTTGTTTAAAAGGATGAATTTTGATATGCAGATACTATTTTTTAATATAAATTTGAAATAGAACCAATTGAACCTTTTTATTTAGTATGGTTTTTATTACTGACAAAATAACTGATAGTGCTTTAACAGAAGCATTTCTTCTGTTGGGGAAAATTACAGGATTTTCCATACTGCACAACATACACTTGATTTTAAGTGAGGTTATACTAGTCATTGGTGTGAATTAATTTGATTAGACTTGTGAATTTCTGGACTGAGTTTGTACATAAGTAAATGATTTTTTTTCCTATTCCGAGTAAGCACACATACACATTTTCACATAGAAGCAGTAAACACAGCCTTGTATAAATATGTAATGGTATGTCTTGTGCAGGCTATGATTAATTTCATTGTAGCTTCCTACCTTTTGCTAATTGTAAGAGTAGGCAAGAGTGTTGGGGTTTAAACAGGTGTCTAATTGATGGGTTTTATTAATAGAGAGAGATAATTTGGAAGCCACTCAGATGGAGATGCGTCAGAGTGCTCTCAATATCTTTTGCTTGTTTGAAGATAATTTTGATGAGGAATCAATGACCCACAATGACACAAGCCTGTCTTCTCTTAAGAACATCTATTGCCCTTTATCTTTATTTCTTAAGCGTTTGTCTCCCTCTGGTGTTTGGTTTTGCCACTAGAATTATGCTTCTGCACCAGGAACCGACTGAAAACTATTTAAATCACTTTGAAAGTGAACTGTTGAGTTGTGTTAAATGGAATAGTAAACTGAAAATAGCATTTATGAGTTAGAAAAGCAAAGTTTATCTAAACAGATTGGCAAGGAGTGTAAGTTCATAAATAGGCAGGAGTCCTGTTTTCTCTGTCTACCTTCTTGCTACAAACCCATAAAACGTTTCAGTTTTACTTGGTGCATGTAAGGCTGAATGAAATCAAATGTGTTTTGGAAATCTGTATTGACTTAATCCATCTTTCTTTTGCAGGTACCTATTATTAAACTGACAGATTCCTTCACTGAAGTAAAAGTTGATATAAGCTTTAATGTACAGAATGGGGTTAAAGCAGCCCAGCTCATCAAAGATTTTATCAAGGTTAGACAACACTATTGTAGAACTACAGAGCTGAATATTTGATGACTTAATTTGATTTTCTGTTTTACTTTGACTGCATCCTCACTAGAGATATACTTTAACTCTGTTTTTTTTCGTTGTCTGATACTACTGTGTGACAGTCTTAGGTTTTAGATATATTGCCCTAAAAGGCATGAAGATAGTAGAATGTACAAAGAAACTATGGAGAAGTTACAATGATACAATGACTAATGAAAATGCAGCAATACCTATCTTTAATGTTCTACTCTTCTAATTGTGGTTCCTTGAACTTAGTAAGAACCACACATTCCTGCAGAAAGTAGGAATGATCTCGTTATAGATTGAATATTGTTTCAGCATATAAATGCTGAGTAAGTAGAATAAATTCAACTTACTGTTCAGGGATTCACTAATACCTGTATCATAGATACATTACAGTTAGTTTTGTTTAATATGTAGAATCATTTTGTTAGGTTTAGCGAGCTTTTGTATTTAAAGTTTTGAAGTATCACTACACTCTTTTTCTTTCCTTCCTCTACTGAGTGTACTTAGTTCAGTTTCAGTAGGACAGTCTGGAGTACTTGTCTGTGTAGTCTCACCTGTGTGATTATATAAACCTCCTGCTTAAACCTTGTGCAGGTGAGGCCTCTTGCATCCGTGTTCAGATTAAGAGAGTGGGCTGGGTCCAGAGACCTTTCTTCTCTCAGCCTCTGTCTGGTGAACAGAACTCAAATTGTGCTGGCCAACCATTTACTGGTAAATGTAGACCAGAAGTTGTGTGCTATGTAGCTTGTTGGGGAAAGAAGATGCCCAGATACTTTGTTGTAAGACACCTGCCTGGAATTTGGTAGCTAACTTCAGTTTTTATATCTTGTGTGTTGTCACATTGCCTTGTGGTAGAGGGACAGACTATAGCTGGTTTTCAGCCACAACACAGGGGCTGTATTGTGTTACACTCGCATATAAGTTTATTTTTGGGTAAGTCCATAAAGCCCTGCATGCTTGCCCAGAATTGCCTATGTACTACTTAATTTCAAGATAGGAGGTAGGCAGAGATAGGATAGTCAGGTAGAGCCTGCAGGCGTTTTTGTGTGCTTAAATGAAGAAAAAAGTGTCAGCATGTTCCTGTTGCCCAGGTCATTTGCAGCCCTTTGGAGAGGCTGCTTTGGCATCGGGTTGGAGCACGCTGTGCCCTTGGGGGAGAGCAGGAGCTGCAGATGGCAGCTGGGCAGGTGCAGGGCAGGGGCCTTGTCTGCAGCCGTGAGGTACCCCAACCCCAAGAGCAAAGCAGGTCTGTGACAGCAGTCAGGGTCAGCTCACAGCCCAGCCAGCGGCTGGCAGACAAGTCCCCAGTGCAGGGGTTGAGGCTGAGGATGCCAAGTCAGTCACTAGGGTCAGAATTAGGGTCAGGGTCAGCATCAGCTTGCAGCAGCATGGTACAGGCAGACACAAGGGCAACAGCTGAGATGAAAAGCAGCTCTTGGGTGAAGTGGGGGGACTCCCAGCAAGGCTTCCCACATGGTGCTTTCCCACACGGCTGTTTTCTCAACAGCCCAAGCCAAGGCCATGCATCACTGCTGCACCAGAGCTGGCCTTGAGCGTGGGCAGCTGAGCCTGATGTGATGGGGGAGAGGTGGCACTTGGCCCTGACACACAGCAGGTAATGCCTGCGCTACCGTGGAGGGTCACTTGTTTAACCTGGAGAGAAGTAGAAGTGTACTTGCCAAGAGACTTCACCAGTGTTGTTGAAGATCTCTCTATAAAACACTTGCAGGGCATTCTCTTGGGCCTTATTTTGTCCCACCTAACTTTGAATACTTAGCTGAGGTGTTGTTTTCAGGATTACCTTTGGAAATGCCTGTTTCTCCTCATCCAGTTTATTTAGGAAGTCTGAGGCAGCTGAAGCCTTAAGTAAGGGTTTGCAATTTCCTAAGAAAAATCCTGTCTTTGAATTTTGGTATATACTGGTAGTCAACACTTAGCTTGTGACTATAAGTTCTTCATAGTTCGAAAAGGTGACCTTGGTTAAGTAGGGCTCCCAATACTCACTGTAAGACTCCTGCAGAGAAGTTCTGGGGGAAATTCTTCTTTCCCTTTAATCTTTTACAATCACAGATACCATGATCCAACAGTAAGGAACTTTTTAACTCTGTGTTGATAAAAAGGAGAGTTATTATTGAGCCTCTCTTGCCCCCTCCCCTGTGAGGGGATATTCAGAGTGCAGGCACAGCCCCAGCCTCCACTGCTGGCCCAAAAGATCCATGTCCTCCACATGTGCAGTGTATGCACGCCTCTAGGGAATCCATGCAGGCAAACCTAATTGAAGGACCAGTTACCCACAGGTGAGTATTTGGCTCCCTTGAAAATGTTACCTGGGTGGAGTAATTTAGAAGACCTGTTTTGGACTCTGGGCATCTGAAGTACTTGCAGGACACAGGGCTCAGCCCACTGTGAGATATCCCCTTGGTTGTAGTTGGAAGGTTTTGTTACAGATGTGGATATCCCTACGGTTCTTCCTCTGCTTTCCTTTTCACTTGTATGAGAAAAGCAAGTGTACTTATATACATAGAATCATTCTGGTTTTATGAGGTAATGATTTTTTCTATTGTTAATATCTGCTGCTGGAGCTGAAGAGCTAAAATAACTGTCTTGATCACAGGCTGAGCACTTGGCTTCTCCCTTGTTACTAAAAATACTGTTAGAATTATACTTAGCTTTGAAACCTAATAGAACAGATAGCTTCAATATACTTAGCATCAATTGTATATATGCATCACAGTATCCTAACACCTTTGTTTGTCTCTTTCAGAAATACCCCGTATTACCCTATCTAGTTTTAGTATTGAAACAGTTCCTTCTGCAGAGGGACCTTAATGAAGTATTTACAGGTGGAATCGGTTCTTATAGCCTTTTTTTAATGGCTGTCAGTTTCCTTCAGGTAAGCTTAATGAAATCTGGTGATGCCATTGTGCAAAATGACATTACGTTAAGAAGGAATTTAATCAATCCTTAAATTTAATCATTTAAGCTATCCTGTTTGTGGTTTTGCCACCCTCTTTTATTTAAAAATAAACACATTCCACCTGTTCTTTGTTCTCTCTCCCATACTGGTACGTCTGGTATGAGAGATGTTTGGAACATCGGCTGGTGTATCAGTACCAGGCACATGTGTCATTCATGGCAAAAGAACTTGACTACTGGGTAGCTTATTTGGAACCAGCTACATTAGGTTAGTGTTAGATGCAGCTGTCCTTCATAACACTTGGTTTTCAGGACATACACCCTGTATGTGCTTTAATGAATGCAATGGAGTTTTGCTTGTTTGTCTTGGTTTTTAAGCTGGTATCAAATAAATGTGTTTTAGAACTTTCTCTTAAATCTAAGAGCACAAAATGCATGAGCTAAATCTGTATTGTGCCTGGAGGAGAAAAATATTGGAGAAATACGAAGTAGCCAAATTCTGGCTTAATCAACCTAATTTTTTTTCTTGTACTAAATATTACTGTGTAACTGCATGTGTATCTCTGTACTTTTCCAGATTGTAGCCACTTTTAAACCTGAGTCTTGAACTGGAACTCAGTGATAGCTGAGTGCTACTGCAGTTGCCTGCTGAGCACAAATTAAGGCGACAGGCACATCGTTTTGAAAGAACCCAAAATCTCTCCCAACCCCAATTTTTTCTCGTATTAACTGATAGGATTTCCATTTGCTCCTGCAAAAAAAGAAGTCAAGTTTTGTATCTGTTACAACTATGAACTGGTTTTGTTCATAATTGCTCAGGCTGCATACTTAACAGCAGAAGGGATCATTTATATAGCTGTGTGCATTAAAAGCCTGTATTTATGTTGCAGACTTAGCTCTGTGAAGTGGAATATCTTTACTATTCTAAAAGAACCGTGCCATTGGTGCTGAGAGTTCACTTACTGAACTGGAGGTTCAAATACAAAAATATTAATATTTGCCAGCCTTATTTTTAAGAGGTGATTAATTTATAAGAGTTTGGATAGCATCTTGTTTTTAAAGATGCAAAACTGCTTTATCAAGGAAAACCACTATATTTAGACATGTTTACTTTATGTATTTTATTATTATTTATTATTGTATTTAGACATGTTTGCTGTGAAAAAGAAAAGGCACTTTAAAGTATTTGAAACTTGAACTCTTAAGGAAACTTTTTCTTTTCTCTCTTCTTAATAGCTGCATCCCAGGGAAGATGCCTGTATGCCCAATGCCAACTATGGTGTTCTTTTAATAGAGTTTTTTGAATTATATGGACGTCACTTCAATTATCTGAAGACTGGAATCCGAATAAAGGATGGTGGCTCTTATGTTGCCAAGGATGAAGTACAAAAAAGCATGCTGGATGGCTACAGACCATCAATGCTGTACATCGAAGATCCATTACAGCCAGGTATCCTCATACAGCGAGATTAAATGCATTGACTGAGTAAAAAAGTTAGAGGGATGCTCACTCCAGAGGAGCTAAATTTCAGAATAGCATAGTATGACCATCACAGACCAAACAGAAGCACCACATTCATGTCTGAACACAGGATGCACTGAGCACACAGTGGTTTTCTTTAAGACACGTTCCTAGCAGAAGTTAGCCCATCACGCAGGAGCATGCCTGTTGTGCAGTCAGGAGGTGGGGTATGAAAGGGCACTCCAAACAACTGTCACCTCTGTGCTAACAGCAATAATGCTACAGCAGCGTGGGCCCGAGTGTGGGCTGGATGTACCTGTGTGTGTACCCATGGTCCCTGCCAAGCTTGTGCTCGCCTGTATCACAGTTGCACTTTAAGATGTGCGGATGTTCTTGCACATGCTCTCCTGTTGGATTCAGTAAAGTCACATACATGCACAGTGGTTTCATTCTGCACTGTTACCTTTACACAAAGGTTGATTGTTGACTTGAATGGGTGGCTTTTGAAACGGTGAGTCAAGATCTGTTCATAGGAAAGAGTTAACGTATTTCTGATCTAGGCAAATACCATCCAGGGCAGTACTGTTATGTGTAATATATGCAGTACAGGATTTTGGAGTTTTTTTCCTTCATGTGTTGGACTTTCACCCAGAGAATTGACATTTTGGACTTCTGTGTGTGTAAATATCTAAAGGTCTTTTAAGCTCTTCCAAATATTTATGCTTCACTAATCCTGTTCTGCAAGAGGTAACTTCAGTGAGCTGGGACTTAAGGGCAATTTAAAAAAATTATTACTGTCTCCTGTCTGAAAGGAGATAACCACAGTTTCAATCTTATTTATTTAATTAATTATATTCTTATTTTAAGGTAATGATGTTGGGAGGAGTTCATATGGTGCCATGCAAGTGAAGCAGGCTTT
Organism: Aegotheles bennettii; assembly: GCA_013398125.1. Lineage (NCBI taxonomy): Eukaryota > Metazoa > Chordata > Aves > Caprimulgiformes > Aegothelidae > Aegotheles > Aegotheles bennettii. The sequence continues at coordinate 1,281,616 of VZRW01005737.1, read as the reverse complement.
TGATTATGCCTATGTTGTTTTGAGCCATGCAGTTTCCCCAATAGCTAAATATTATCCTAACAACGAAACGGAAAGGTAAATTTTACGAGTCTAAATCTCAGACGTTAATTGCTTATATTTTGGTGTGTCTGAAAATTAATTGTGGTGACGGTTTTGGTTTTTTCTTTGTTTACAGTATATTAGGTAGAATAATTAGAGTAACGCAAGAAGTGGCCACATACAGAGACTGGATATCAAAGCAGTGGGGAATGCAAAGTAGGACAGAGTCTTCGTGTAATGGTAAGTCTTGATGAAGCATAGCTGGTAGTGGGAAGCCTCCTGCATATTCTGATCATATCAATTTTGTTGTTGCCTTTGCCCCGCATAAGGCAACGTGTGCATCTCAATATGAATTTACTGTTTTGCTCAGTGGTGATGGGCGTTTTCCTGGGTTCTCAGCCAGAAAACTTACATTTGTACAAGAGTAAAAAGGTCTTTCCACATCTTTACCCTGCTGTGATAGATTTGGTCAGCAGAGAGGTCTGTAAAGAGTGCTGACTCACAAAAGGCAGCTTCTGAAAAACTTCCAATCTAAATTACATGTGTTGTTACTGTCACGCTTCCTCTGTCCTTTAAATGTGGACAAGGCTTTAAAAAGAATTACTGGGAATGCTAGTTTAAATCCTAATCCTTACCCTCTGTGGTTCTTTTATTTCTCATTTTGAAGTTTAACTTGCTGTGTGTACAGAAGCAATATTTAAACCAGGATTTGACCATGTAAATGGAGTAAGTCTTTTAAACAGAAAAATCCTGAAATATCAATTGTGATTCTTGTTGCTAACATGGAAACACACAACATCTATCCAGAGAACTTGCTGGAAATGTCCTTTGAAATAATCTTTATTTTTATTGCCTGTCTTTTGACTTCATCTGCTGGCTGCCACCCTGTTTTGGTGTAGGTGTATCTGCTGGCTGGGAGTTCTCAAAATAAAATCAATTTTAATACTCTACAGTTAATTTTAGAATGTTAGCTACTAGAGGTCTTTTCTTGTTAGGGATTAATCAGAGAAGATGACACAACTACCCAGTCTTTAGGCTAGGTTGTGATTTTGTTTATTTGTTTTTAGAGCATTTGTTAGTGATTTCCCTTGCTGTCCTTGTGAACTGAACGTGCTTCTGGGCTGTTTGTGTTTTATCAGTCTGCAGACCCCTGCAGCACTGCCCTACACCCTGCTAGTAACAGCCAGCCCCAGTTCAGTCCTGCAAACTCCATGGTGGTACTTAGCTGCCTATTGTGAGGAATGTACTATACAAGTACAATATACAAGTGCTATATACAGGTGCAGCACATGTGTATTATATAAATCAGAGGTAACTCCTAGGTGTCTTACGTGAGATAAAACAGTACTTAAAAAAAATAATATCCCGTATCGGGAGGATACTAGTGACAGTTACAGTGGCTGTCTTGCAGATTTAGTTTAGATTTAAGTCCTGATTATTTTTTTTTCACTAAGGTAGAAGTTAGTGAGATATGAGAGTTCTGTACCTGGTATTTTCAGCATAGGGTATCATACAAAGCAGGTAGACTTACTTGGAGTTCTTATGACCCTGGCAGCTCCAGCAGAAGAAAAATGGACTTTCTGACTTACTAAGCAGCACATCTGAGCTCTGTTACTACCTTATTCCGTGTCTTATCTCTCTTAATTTCCATCTTGAACTGTGGGTAATGCTTGATGGTTTTTATATTGTGTGTTAATGGATCTTGTCAGGAACCCTGTGCACCCTGTGTGCTGTGTTGGCTTGCTGTGTGCGGTACATACACACAAACACAGGCACACAGGTGTCTGCATGTGTTAAAAGTATGTCCTGCTGGATATAATAGATACAGAATACCTAAGTGGGTTGGGTATTTTTTTTTTTTAAAAAGGACAACATATTTTAGCAGTTAACGTGTGATGATGCCTCTGTTTTGTTTTTAATAGGTAATGGAGTAACCTTGATAGTAGATACTCAGCAGCTAGACAAATGCAACAATAATCTTGCTGAAGAGAATGAAGCACTGGGAAAACCTAGAAATAAAACTTCAGAAACACTTAGTAAACATTCTTCAAATTCTTCATCAGGTCCTTTATCATCGTCATCATCTACACTGTCCAGCTCTAGTGATGTAGTAAGTACTGGGGGGTTTCTGATTTTGTTTTTTCAGTTTCTTTGGGTTTTTATCGTGACTTGTCTTGCCACAGAACACATTTGGAAAGTTCGGAATCCTAGTTAGTTATTTCATCCAGAATCCTAACTTGCATAAGATGTTACCTCTTATGCAATTTCTACACATCTAAGTTGCAGTGTGTTTTTGACACAACACCCGTAGAAAGTGAATACAGTAGATACGAAGTTACATAGCTCCCTTTCCACTGGGAAAGCTGTATTTAAAAAAAAAAAAAAGACTGTTAGTCCTAAGCCATATGCTTAAAAAAAAAGCCTTTAAAAAAATAAGAGCAGAAAGACTTTGGGAATTCTCTTGAAGAAGTAAAAGGCAATTCCCCAAATCACAGCCATGCCTCAATACATTTTTAAATCTCTCTGTTTTACTCAGTAAGAATTCTGGATTGAAAGATTTTTAATATCTAATAAAATAAACAGATTTTGTCCACTGCTAGCTTTATTTTTAAGGGAAAACTCACTTGTAGAAAAACTCACTCACTCTTAAGAAAAACTCACTAATACTTTACATTTTCCTGAAGGATTCTGATGGAACACCTTGCAAAACCTCTAAACAATTGAGTTGCCGTCAGTCTACCACAAACAGAGTGGGGTCACAAGAAGTGTCACTGGAATCCTCCCAGTCAAGTGGGAAAACACAAAATAGCCAAACAGCCAATACATCCAGCAACACGAACAAATCTCAGGTTTGTGAAATGTTTGGAAACAACAACTGTATAGATTATTTGAATATTACACATCCTCCATGGAAGGGTAGCTTGTTCTGGAAAGGAAACATGGTGTTTTTCACCTCCCCTTTACCCCCCTGAAAAGCTTTGAGCACTGATTGTCTCTAAAATAACCTGGTTCTCTGTTTCACTTACACAGATGAGTTTGCAACAGTGGCTTTCCCAGCCTTAAACCAGATTAAATTGGATTGACTTTATTTTGGGAAATTAGATTTGCCAGAAATATACAGTTGTGTTGCACCCATTTCCTTTTTGCAAAAAGCATATCAGTCCAGTCTTTGCTGCAGAATTTCACAACTAACAAGACCTGCTTACACTTGGCAAGAAACAGTTAGCAAAAAAGTATGTTTAAAACTATGCCTGGCTGCTCTGTTAGCTCTTGATACTTGTTGAACTGCCTTTCATTAAGGGAGATGAAGATGCCATGCTGATACATGAAATTTCCTCTCATTTCCCCCTAAAGACAAGTATCTTTATGGTGAGACCTATCAGAGTTTATGCATTTAGGGGATTTCCCGTGTTGAGGAATGCTTCTGTGACAACTCAGTAATCTGGAAATACTACATGCCTCTATATACAATATCCTCTGAGACATACAGTTTACATTTTTATACTTTCTCAGAATTTAGGACTTCTTTAATGTAGGAAAAATAGTCTGGAATCTTCTGGAATATTATTCCTGTAAAGTAATTCTGAAGACTGGCCACCTCCTACTTAATGGTGATCTATGTCTAGCTAGTAATGAGGCAGTTTACAAACAGGCCTTGGATACACCACGAATGTGTGTTTGTGTTATTATGCAGAGCTAATTATGGTGCTGGAATACGAATATGCACAATCTGAGGTACTCTACAGCTGTAAAAATGTGTGGTATAAAATTTGTCCTGCTCTTAAACGAATGTCCTAATTTTGCACAGATGATGTGATTTGAGCAATCTTCATCTGTTGTCTTGGATTATGGACGTATGTTTCTGTAAAATGGTTTTTTGATGGTTGTGAAATGGGAGTGATAGAGCAGTTCAATGCTTTTCAAAATTGAAAGTGCCCTGCTCTTCTCTCTTGATCTGTGTGGTTTTGGGTCTATAAATTAACATTTGTTTGCAACCACCAAAGTGAAAGATTCGTGGTACTCTGCTGCTGTCCAAGTAATGGCCTGCCTTCTTTTTTTCATATCCAGGTTTTCAAGTGTAGTGAGTTAACATCCTCATTATCCAGAAATGGGCTTGTGTGTAATTGCCACAATTTTTCTTTTTAGCACTCATTTACCATATTCTCTTTCTTTTACAGCATGGATCTGCACGGTTATTTCGCTCTTCTAACAAAGGCTTCCAAGGTCCAACAAACTCCAGCCACGGTACCTCAGTCACAAACAAACAACATCAGGGCAGCAAATCACACCATCAGTTTTTCCACGGCAAAAAGAGGAAACACAAGAGGGATGCGGCCCTTTCAGACCTTTGTAGATAGTTGCCTATTTTATGACTGTTCTTCTGTGTGCAATGATCTCATGCTACAGGATAGTTTGATAGTGACTCCTTGGATCTCTTCCGGAGCTTCAGACTGTTCAGACATTGATTAGCAACTGCATTTTTTTTTTCCCAGCTCGCCACGGAACGGATCATAAAGATTGATCACTGCAAAAAAAGAAAAAAAAAAAAAAAAGGAAAAAAAAAAGAAAAAAATTTTAAAAAGAAAAAAATTTTTTTTAAAAAGGAAAAAGGCTGCTCATTTGATAAGTCATATGCTACAACAGGGTCATTTAGGATATAAAAGCTTGAATGTAAAATAAATGTATTTCCCATCAGCTCATGCGACCTGTAGAGGTAGTACTCAGTGTGTCTAGGGGGTGGTAACAAATAAAACACAAAAAAATAGGAAAAAAAAAGCAAAAAATTGTATTTTGAGGGAAACCCAGCCTTTAAAGGTGAAAGTAATTTGTGCATGATTTTTTTATTATTTTTGCATATACTTACCATTTTATTGTGTATATATAGATGACCATATAGGAAAACTGACATTTGTAATAGTGGATTTGTTAATACTTTTTACATAACATTAATGTTTAAATTGTAAACAAATTTTTCTCAGGTTAGTTTGGAAAATAATCTGAATTGTCATCTTAACATCCATATAAAGAGACATAACTAGTTATATTGCTCAGAATTTCTTTTCTTGGCATTTAAAAGATTTAATAGAACATTTTATCTGCAAAAGCTGTTCCTCTGAAAGAAAGGTTTATGGTGGCAAATGAAGTTTTTCATTTGTGTAAAGTGTTCGTGTACTTTGTGTAGACCCTGAGCTTGTCATCTAGGAGAAGTAACCTTCACCTTGTTTTCTAGAGTGCCATCATTTCAGGCAATGGGGGTTTATAGTTGCATCCTCTTCCTCCCCTTAGTGGTCTCTCCTCAACTCTTTTTTTTAAAGAAATATAAAGCCACTTGGGGTTTTTTGTTTGATTGTTGGTGGTGATTGTTTTCTTTTTTCGGTTTTAAAAAAAACAACAAAACTCGGTTTGTTACAGACGTTTTGCATTCCCGGGCTGCTTTAATCCCATGCCTCTTTGTTTGTGCCTTCCCTCCCCCTCCCAGGTCTGGGTTTTTTTGTCTTTTATATTTTTGCTAACTCCTGCAGGAGATGATAACTGTTGAAGCTTTAAGTAAATTTTACAATCAGAGTATTTTTTTCTCACTCCCCTCTTAGGCATTTTTATATTTACACGTAATTATTTTAAAAAAAGCCAAACAACTTCAAATAACGAAATATATTTTGTATTGCCTTAAAGACCCAAACCTTCATATCACACCATCTCTTCATTGGCCTAGTTATCATTTAACTGAAACTCCGCATTTGTCTGGTTCAGTCGCATTACAAGTCTAGGTTGCAGTAGCTTTGATGCCATGAATGCGAATTAAATGTGTAACTACACCCACAGGCATAGCTTGGAACAGGAGTTGGGACACTTCGGTGGTGGAAAGTGGCATTTACTTTCACGTATTTCTTTAAAGAGGAAAGTCTGTATTTGGCATACGTGGCTGTATTTAATGCAGCTGTTCTGGAGATGATGCTTTTATAAAAAGTACTATTAGATTTTAGAAACTTTTTTAAATACACATTTACAGAATACTACAGACCAACCTGACCTTTAACGGGCACTAATGAGTGCAATGATTTTTAAAGTAAAACAATGCTAAAATAAGACCAGAACAGATGTCATCACTTAAATTAATAAACATTTTCGATGTGTTAAAGTGTTTTACTTCAAAACGGAAAATATATCTATTCCAAAAGTACGGACGGTCATAACATTTACTCAGACACTAAGCTTAAGTGATGTTAATTTGACAATGTTTTTTCTTTTAATTTGTAGAGTCATATTTTAATTTGATCAGATAATTTTATCAACAAGGTGTTGAGCTTTTCATAGAAACTAGTACCACATTATGCATAATCACAGTATTTATTTTGTTTTAGATTATTGTGAATATGTAGACTTATGTTCACCGCTTAGGGAACAATTATTTATAAATTATATTAATCCAGTATTGTTAGCTGCTATTAGCAAAACTGTTCCAAAACTTAATACTTGCAAAGATCTGTATCGCATTTACCACACTGAAGTGTTTTTAAAAGAATCACCCTCATCGTTGAAAGCAAATGTACTCTTAGGGTGCAGATATTAGTGTTCCAATAAAAGCATGTGATAATTTTAAGGTGGTGGTAGCGGGAAGATAATCTTGATTCCATTGGGAATCTTAGGTTTGCCTCAATTTATGGTTTTCATAAATTTAATGGAAAATAGCTTTTCCTGGACTGCTCAAGTTTCTTTTTGGTAAACAGTATCTTTCTAAAAGAAAAAAAAAGGAAAACAAAAAAAAAAAAAGAAAAAAAAAAAAAAAAAAGGAAAAAAAAGCATGAAGGAAAAATTGAGGCATTTTACATTGCCTCAAATGACCAGCATTGTATTCATAAAATACTGTATATCTTGCAAATCTTTATTTAAACAGAACAGTTGAACTGTTCGTTTTTCAATCTGAAGTAAAATACTTTCAAGACCTTTTAGTTTGCCTGCTCATTTGTCTTGTGCATTTCATCTCTGTATTTGACTCAAGTCTAATTCCTTTTTGAGTTTCAATACTTTTGTGAAGATTTTGTGAATATATGAAAAATAAATGTTTAATCTAACTACTGCAGTTTATCACCATTCTTGACACTCACCCATTTTTTCCTTCACAGTACTGTGGAAAGAGCAGACTACTCAAGGTGTTTTGTAACGTTTTTGTAGTGTCTGGGTGCTTCCTCAGCTGAGTGCTGGGCCCGTCTGCCTGGAATTTGGAAGCTTCTTTTATTCAGATGCACTTGATCTGCCATGTTTCTTTCCAGGAGAACTGAAGCAGTCTGTATGCCTGAGAAGTGGAAGAATATACACATATAAAGGGTTCTTAGTATATTTTTTTCTAACTTTCCTCTGCACTATACGTAGGAAACTTGTGCACAGATCCATTCTCTCTGCCTTCTGAACTTGGGTTAGGGGTCGTGTTCCAGCTGCAGAGCAGCAGTCCAAAGCTGCCCCACTGAGGCTGGTGGTGTAGAAATATGCTGAAAGTTAATTTGAGTTACCTTCAGCTAGAAGCAGTGTTCAGGGTAGTTGCTGAAGCACGGTGGATAATAACTAAAGTATGTTCTTAAACTTGGTTATTTTCCTTCCTTGCATAAATGAGCAGGGAGACTTGCACATACTGAAAGTTCTTGTAGTCTTGTTGCTGGTAGTCTTCCAGAGACCCTCACGTAAATAAACTGAAATGTTTCTATATCTTCCTCTGTGACATTAGCTTGATTTGCTAAGGGTTTTTTTACTTTTTTTGAAAGAACAGTTCAAATGGTGTTTATAGTTAAAAGCTGTGTAATTATTTATTTTTTTTAATTGTCTGTCTTCTACCTGTGTAGTAAAGCTGTTTATGAGACATGACGTGATTCTGCTTGCTGACCTCCTGCTTCTGTGCAGCTTCCTCAGAATTTACAGTTCAGGTTTTTAAGTGTTTGTAATAAACTTGTTTTCCTAGAACTTAATCTTTAGAAAATAATTAGTAGTCCAATGGCTGGTGGCTACTTTTTCTTTTTTTGTGTACTTTCAAAATGGACCTCTTCTATTTTAGATCTGGAGTCATCGTGAGCGCATCCGAAATATAACGTGTGAGCAACTGATTAGAAAACAGTCTCATCTTGAAAATGTACTGTAAATAACAGCAGCCAGCCATTTGACATCTTGATGGATGTTAACTCATGACAGATGTTTAAACTGAATGTGTGATTCCAACTTGATTTCCTGAAGAGTAAAATCGAAGTATGCAATTGCTGGAGAGGGAGTATGTTTATCTATTTAGGAACTGTAACAAGGAATTCATTTAATTACTCCAGCTACTGTTAAAGTGCAAAAAGTTGTGATTATTTTTTCTGCAGACTCCTAGAACTTGATTCTTGTGCTTAACGATGCAAAATAATTTTCTAAGAATCAAGTTTACCATGTCTTGAAACTGTTCATCTTGAAAGTACAGAATTTGAGAACTTTATTTTCTAGCTAATTTTGTATTGTTTTCACAAGTTTTCCAGGTGCAGTGACCTAAATGTGTCTTGACTGTATTTCCATTAGTCACCAGCAGTTCTGACAGATATGTATTCATGGTTTCTTCTATAAGTTGAAACCAGCTTTGCAGTTCTCATGGTGCTTAATTACATCATGATTGTAGATTTTCCCGTGCCAAAGTTACTGTGCTCTTCCCCATTGTAATTTGCTCTGAACCTAATTAACTCATCTTCAAAGGTTGATTATTAGGATGTTTGAGATGATCTCAGAGAAATTAATCCATCGTCAAGAATCTTTTGCAAGTTACTTAATGAGCGGTGTCCTGAGTAACACAGGAGTTAAAATTCAGATGGCTTTATGGGTCATTACAAGCCCAGAGTTCGTGCCAAGTATCTTACTTGAGAAAGAAATAGGATTAAAAGTGCCAGAAAGTGGCTGTTACTTGTGCATTCTAGCATGGCAGTGCTAGGTCAAACTAAGCTACCTTTCAGATTACTCTAAAATTTAGATCAGTTAATTTTCATCAACTTTGATATGATTCTTAGTATATTTAGTGATTTCCCCACCATGACCACTTTATCAACTTGTGGACTCCAAAAACCTCTTAAGAGAAGTGTGATGCCTTTGTTGGACACCTTGACCACGCAGTTCAATAGGCCCCTCTCTTGGCAGTAGGTAGCTTAAAAGAATGCCTGTTCCCATTTGCTCCTACCTATAACAGTGCACCCAGTGGTGAACTTGGGTATGTATGAAACTGGGCAAAAAGGGTGTATGAACCTTTACTGTAAATGAATTGGTAAAAGCTGATGGGGTCCCAATAAGCACTTAGGTACACAAATAAATAAGGGAAGACAAAGAAGAAATCTTGGAGATCCCCTGCATAAAAGCCATTTGGAGGATTGCCATCTTTCTGCCTTCCAAGATGCACAGTGAGGTGCTTCAAGTCTTCTGGTGAGTCAGTTTGCTCAGACATTACTTCTTGTTGGATACTGAATGACCTGAGCAGTGAACACGCTCTCCATTGAAGTACAGTGAAGGTTTCTATGTTCTGCAGCAGGTTTAAGTAGCTGCAAAGGTGTTTATCAGCAATTAGACTGATACTGGTATGTCTGGATTCTGTCCTCTCCTCCAAGGAGTCCTTCAAAAGATGTCTTTTTAATCCTTGATGGTTCTTGATATTTTAAACTTGCTGAGTTGAGTCTCCTAATCCCTTTTTAAATCTGAGTGCACCCTTTGTTTTTTGTGACCCAGAGATTTGGTGGTAAATATGGCATGCATCAGATCCTGTCCAACAGGCTATAGTGAAACAGGAAAGGAATAGAGATTGATGGTGCTTTAAAAGTAATATTTCCTGCTGCTACTGTTGATTTTTAGAGAAAAATTAAAACCCCATAAACCTTGTTAATTGAGCAGGCTGGAGTAGGAATATGTCACCCTAGCACTCAAACATCTGTATTTGAAGGTTTCTGTGCAAATCATGCAACAATCTAATGTTCGGATGCTGTGCTGATTATTTTTTTAAAAAATCCTTGTGTATAATGAAGTTCTAATTTCCCATAGTACAAAACACCTGAGGAAGAAACCACTCGGCTGTATGCAAGAGCTGGCTTGTAAGGAATGCATTTGTGTGGTGGTGGAGGAAGCCTGAGGAACCACAGGTGCAGATATGGTGAGTCTTGCTTGTTTAAACAGAAACAATAAAATGCTCTTGTACTGGTATATAAAATTACTTTGCTTATGTATGAAGCAACATTTGACTCTTGAGCTGAAAGATCATTAAGCAATCAAATGCTTCTGAATAGCTATTAAAGAAAGTAATCTGGGCTCTCAGCTGCATTTTCCCAGGTCTAAAGTTCGTTTACTGTACCAGATTTGGTGACAGTGAAATCTGAAAATAAACCTGGTTCAGATTGCTTGTTTATGCTTCCTGGCAATGTAACACAACACAATCTTCCTGAACTTAAAGCTACCATCTTAAAAAAACCCAAACCAAATCCACTTTGCTGGTCTGTGTACAACAGATCGTTGCACCAGGAGTATGAAGAAATATTTTCCTTACAACAGTAGCATTATGTGGCTTAGGCATTAATGGTTGCTGTTTGCATTTCCCTCCTTTGGTGGCCTATTTTCAAACAATACTGTTGTTCATTCTTACAGTAAGTAGGTGACTGATAAAGGCTAGGTTGGGGTTTTTTTTTCCTCTTCACTATAGTAGATCTTGAATCAAACTCTCTTGTGGTCACCTGGTAATTAGTAACTAGGAAAAGTGCATTCTCAGTCAGAAAAATCAATGGCTAACCAAACAGCAGGTAGAAATCTTTCATACTGTCTTCGTTCAGGGCTTGTTTGCTTTTTCTCGTCAGTGCAAAGGAGGAGTAACTTACAAAATAATGTAATCTTTTCTGTAAGATTTTTATTCCCCCAAAGCATATCTTACTAGATTTGTTATGATACCAACTCTTATCCATCAAGATAACATAATACAGCAATCTAATTGCTGACAGGGTCAAGTATCTCTGAGCTAGAGCGTGTCATTTAGTGAATCACTCTTGTGCAGTGTCTAAGGAACATAATCCAACTACAAGAGGTAGTTTGAAGACTTCTGTTTTATGTTGTTTATATGCAGATACTTGCACCTTTGGGTAGTAGTAACTGACTGGTATTGCTGAGCTACTGCCTCCACTTACGCATCCTAAATCCCACCGAATCCCACTATTCTCAGAGTATAGCTGAGAAAACTAGTTTTTGTTGCCTGAAGAAACCTTCTTAAACAATATCAGTAGGGTCAAAAAACAAGGGAGTGAGAGCAATACCTGCTACTAGGAAGAGGAGCCAGTGCAGTGGGTTGCTCTGGCACTTCAGGTGTGCAGTCAGCCTTCACCTCCTCCACCAAAACGGGCCAGAGACCACCACAGGCAGCTCTTCCTGACCTGGACCTGCTCTCCTACACAAAGTGCTTTGTATTAATACATTTAACAACTAAGTACTTCTAAAGTCTTCAGAACAAAATCACATGATGGTCTATCAAAACCAGAACAAACTTCCTAGAGTATAGGCAAATAGAGAAACTGGGAATCTGGAAGCTGAAGCATTAACATAAAAGGGAAGGAATCCAACTTTTAGTTAGGGAGCACTGGTCTGGTAACGTTCTGTTCATGGATAGTCTGATTTTCAAAACAAAATAACCCCTAAATACTCAAGTGGCATTACTGCACTTTATTTCTATTGAATAATGTAGTATTTTAGATTCCAGTGCTGATGTTAGAGGAGCGTTTTTGAAGTAAAAGCAATAGAAAACAAGTCATGAAACAATGCTACTTCTATAGTTTCTGTATTATGTACTTTGTTTCTAGTTATCAACACTTAGACATGAAAATCTGTCCATGAAACCAGTAGTGGTGAACTGTAATTACTGTATTTGTATAGTAGTCTGAATGTTCTGGTGCTGCTTAGTAAGGGAAAACTATGATTAACAGTTGTGATGAGCTGGTGCAATACTAAAAGGGCATAAATTAGAACTGATGTTTACTTTTCTGGTGTCATTTTTAGAAAGTTATTTATCATAATTTCTTGGGTTTTGTCCTCCTCCATCTCAATTTTTATACACACTTCTACCTTTGTGCCTCATCTGGCCTGTATAGGAGATCACAGCTGTCCTGTATCCTGGCCCACTGCTGGTGTCAGTTAAGACTTCATTGTACGAGCTGATGGATCACTGTTGAAGAACAGCAAGTACCCATTTTTGATACAATCATGTTAGAAGCTAGCTAAATTTATCCTCTGTTTGGTAGTCCATCCACAGGGGAAAAATGGTAATGCCAGTACAACCCACAGTCACATGTGGACATGTTAAAGCACTAGGCAATCCTTGTTAATCCCCAACAGTGAAGATGCAGTATGAACACGATTTTAACATTACTACATTAATAAAATTCTTAGATTTTATTGCAAGGGAGAGAAACTTTTGCTGTTGCAAATTTGAGGTAACTCATTTGCCTTATTCTGAGAACTACCACTAAAAGCCTGGTTCTGTTGAATTTGAGGGGAGTTTTCCTACTGATTTCAGTGAGATCAAATGTATCCTGTTTTTTTCTCTGATTTTTCAATCTCTTGATTTCAGACCTTCAAACACTTAACTCCTTTTAGGCAAAAGCAAATGCACATACATCAGTAGAGTGATGAAGACATCTCGCTCAGTTCTAGGCCACCCAATAACACTTAGTGACTTGTCTTCAATCAAAATTTGTTTAGAAGACAACACAGCTGAAATGTGAGAAATTATGCCAATCAACAGTAACTGTGCACAGGTCATGGCTTCATGGAGCAGGGTGGCTGAAGGAGAAGCTGGTGCTAGAGACCCTTCCTCCAGCTCCTGGTGAATGGGGAAGGACTTTTCAGTACCACAGACTCCACCAGGGATGGGCTCCCAGGGGCTAGACCATGTTTACCTTCACAAGCTAGGTTAGCCAGTTCCCGACTGTCTGATCTACTGAGGCAAGACAGACTCTTAAAACCTCCTTGCCCCGTACTTAATAGCATCATGATGTCTGGTGGTACCAGGATGGTTTTTGATATTGGTCTTGTGAGCAATTAAATGACACCATCTGTCACTGCTGCAGCAGAACTCTCTGATTTCAGGATAGTAAGAAACTAAACCATTTCCCATCTTGATCCCTCTCAGCTTTGGAGTAGTTATTAAATTGGTTTGTTTGAAAATACCAGCACATTCTTGCTCTGTATTGTCTCTCTTTAAGTCACCATTGCAATCTAAATAATCTTCAAGAAGTGAACTACTTCCTTAAGCTTAGTAAGTTAATAAAAAAGGCCAGATCACCAGGTACTATAAGTAATTCTTACTCCATTGGCTTTGATACAGCAGGGCTGTGCAGATTTAACCAGATGAAGTTTGTCCACACACTTTAAAAATTGCTTTCTAACGGACTTATTTTTTTTTCCTTTTTAGTAAACCCATGTTTCCTAGGGGATTATTCAGGAACTTTCTGTACTAGAATTGCACTTCAATTCACATAAAAGTGTTTTTCCCTGATAACATACATGGTCCATTTGTTCCTCACTGATTTTTACCAAAGTATTCTTCTTTACTTTCCAATATGCCCTCCTGGGTATTAACACAAAGATATTGGAAGTGCAAATTGAAAGCAGTTAGCCAAATGGTTTCATAGTTCACTGTGAAAATAAAATTATCTGATCTTTTCTATGTTCTTTAAATCAATAACATCTTCTGTTTTGTTATAAACTCCATCCACAGTCTTACAGTTTCTATCAGAGAAATGGCCCTCCTTTGTTTTCTTCCCTTGTGTAACTTACCAATTAACACAAAAGAGTAACCCATCAATAAGACCATCATAACACTTTCCTAGGAAGTCACAGACCAGATTTTCTGTCACTCAGCATTGTTGAGAATAATTCAATTTCTAGAAGAAAATGTTCCATTTTGATACAGGTCAACTGAAGTATACAGAAAGGTATTAAAACAAGTGTGATCTGCAGCCCTTAGTGCAGTCCAAATCATACCCACGAGTACAGGTTTAAGTACAGGCTTAAGCAATTAGCCAGGCACTGAATTTTCAAGGCACAATGCATGTTCTTGCTCTGGAGAAAGACTTCTGAGCAGGAGAGAGAGATGCTTTTCTGATTCTTAATCCAAGAAGTCAAACAAAACCTGCAGCCTCTGGAGCTGCAGGCAGTGGGACTTGAATTCCTAAGTCCTTCAGTTCCCCTAGAAAAGAGCGTTATTAGTTTCTCAGTTGCATACTGTTTTGGACTGTTGGTACTTTTCCTAATTTCTTCTATCTTTTCACAGTGCTGTGAGTTTGCATTGGGCTTGAAGTTTTCTTTGGAGAAGTTCCTGTCGTAGAATTAAGTCACACTGACTTTCATGAGATCAGGAATGCTAGAAAATACTATTGTGGTTCCAAGTCAGTTAGACTCTTGGACAACTTTAAAAGAAATAACAATTAGGACGAGAGACCTGAACAGCTTTTCTTTTCCCTAAAGAAGCATGATTGGCATTTATTGCTTTATTTACAGAGAAGCAGCAAATGATTCCCAAAAGTCTGTTCAATTGATGCAGGAGCCTAGAAATGCAAACTACATAACCGCAGTGAAACTCTCCCTTCTCTTTAGCCTGGCTGGTGCAGGGAGATACTTCTGCATTTCATAGCATAGACTTAATGGTCTTCAGCAACTGATTCTAATATTGTCTTGTAAATGAGGGTGATAGCAATGTAGCAGCTCAAAATAATTTCTTATTACATCCTTCAAAGCATATATTGCCTAGAACTTTGGGGTTGTTCTAATATTAGGTATCTTTGAACTCATAAGTTTACAGGAAATAGCAAATAATTTACTCAAGTTATTTGTCTCATTCTCTAAATTGATCAGTGACCACAGAGAGCATTGTGTGCATGTGCACCCTGGTAAATAGATGCTACGTCTCATCCAAAATGAAGAATTGTTCTAATAAGTTCTTCTTACTGCAGCGTTCATTAAAGACAACATTTCACTCCCAGCTTTCTGAATCAGAATCACGAAACTGGCAAAGAAAAGCAGAAGTTAATGTTGTCTTGCTTGCTGTTTCTGGATATTTGAGGAACTGCAAAAAGGCAGCACGCTGAAGCATGGTTTCCTAAATGCTGTCTGCTGTAGTATTACAGGATGTCAAAGCAATATTTTTAAGAACTGAGTATATTGAAAAGTCTACCTGCTAATTTTAAAAGTACAGCTTAACATACAGTGCTACTTATGTCTAACCCACAAAATAGTCTATAGTACATTAATTTTCAAAATATTCTTAAGGATTTAAAAGAATATTTTCTGAGGTTATAACTACATTTCTGGTTTGCTTTCATCATATATTTATTTGGTCAGGAACCATCCTCTGAGTCCTAGCTGACTCATTATTGGAGCCACTGAAAATATGAATGTTGAAACATTTTGCAAATGAAATGATTTGAAAGTAACTTGCTGGGCCCAAATGCTGTCATCCCCTTTACTACTGTGCATAGTACAAGCACGCGTGTACTGAAGGAAGAGTCAGCCCACGATGACTTACTAAGAGGAAAATGTAATCCCCCCACATGAGAATTATTCTTGAAGATTACTATGTTTTTCTATTTCTGCTTCTTTTAAAAATAGTGATAGTTCCCTGTTTCATAATGATTCATGGCACTGGGTACTATGGCACTTTACATTGAAGCACACATCTGAATTGTACAAACCAGGCTCCTGTAATACTCTGTAAGTCAGTTTGTAAATGACACTGCAAGTGGATTTGGTACAAACACTCATCTACAAATAATGTGAATAATAAATTTCAAACTATTTTTCAATTTTTATCTTAGAGTTTAACAGCTAATGTGTTGCATTTTATTTTAAGTAAAAATCTAAAATTATTTATGATAGATTATAATTATCCAGCTCAATCTTTGGAAAAATTAAATTTGTGTGTATTCTGGTTTTATACATCCAATATGTATGTATCATTGTAGAACTGCTGGGCTTTTTTCTAAGCAAGAGCTTGAAAATGATAATGCTTGCTTGTCTATGAAGTACACTGTCACAGAAGCAAGTAAAACCCTAGAGATTGCTTTATTCTAATTTGGACAACATCATTTCAGATGGACCTTTGATTAAGGGCTACATTTTCACAATGCCAAACATTTGCAGTTATCATATACACATAGGAAATTTATTTTAGATCAATCTGTAGGCACAGAAAGATAAACCATTAAAATGACAGGTTCTGTGCTACCACTTTTTCTCACCCAGGACAGAACCTTCCCCTTGGACCGTCGCACTGAGCAGGGCTCCCAGCAATGGCAGGTCCTCTCCAGTAAGGGGTGGTAGCATCTGCGTTGTGAAAATCAGCCCTGAGTGTGCTTCAGTTGCACAGCACTGAAGAGAGAAATCAGCAGCAGAAAAAGAAAAGGGGAAGTCCATACATAGCACAGACAGCAGCTGGTTAACTGGATATTAATTTCCTTATGTTACTTTTTTCTCTTACATCCATTTTGCTAGAAATGTGCTATAATAATTACCAATAACTTAAGAGTAATTTGCACAACAGTGTACATACGACACTCGGAGTGTTTTGGAACTGCTGCCATTAAAAAAGAAATTACAGTGTTGGTTACATTGAATCATTCAGGAATTTTAGATCTTACTCTGGGATAGCAAATATTTGTGGGTATGCAGAAATGATGTTAAGCAATCTGTGTGCTCGCAAGGTCCACAACATTTTGATGAAGTGGTAAATGGAGTCCATCTGTTCTGAAACAGCTCCATTTATGATCTCAGCAGAACAATGCATTTTCCATTTCCTGCAGTTTTAAAATTGTGTTATCTAATCCAACTTTCAGTGAAGACAAGGAATTCTTTTTAACAGTAATTTCACTGGAAGAATCTTTTTTTCCCTCTCCCCTAAGAAACAGCCTGAGTATCCTACGCACTGCTTCCACCCGCATGCTCCAGTAATTTCCTAGGGCTTTTCAAATACAGAATGTCCAAAACAGGCATGGGAAGACCTAGGTAAGATTAAGTAGCTTGCTCAAGACCGTGGCAGGGCAGGGTCCAGCGGAGCAGAGTCTAGCTCACTTGCTGCCCAGTCCTGTGCCCCAGGTACGTAACCACTCCAGCTCTGGCTCTGTTCCTCCCGTGCTTGTCCCAAAGTGCTGAAAGGGAATTTAAATCCCTTTCCCAGCCCTAACAGCTCAAAAGTATGGGCAATCTCAGAAAATGCAACATCTATTTGCCCACCAGTACCCGAGGAGGAACTGGGAGAGCCAAACAGAGCTGTGGTGGTTGTGGTGTGTGGGCTGAGCTGCTGCTCCCTCCACGGGCGTCGATTCCCGCACGTCCCTGGGGCCTGGGCCTGCAGCAATCCCAGCGGGCGGGCAGTGCACGGATAAAGTCGCTGTGTGGAGTTACTCAGGCGTTATCATGGCGGTGGTGTGGCTGGGCATGACTAACGCCTGGCTGGGGCTGCAGGGCACACGCCTGCCCGCCACGGGCTGCACGCACTCACCTGTAAATCACAGCTCTCCTGATAAACTTCACCCAGAAATCACGGAAATCAGCGTTCCTGCTGTCGCCTGCAGTGAGCTTCGGATCGGGCTGCGTGTGGCAGAGCCAGGCTCGGGCTGAAGTTCGTGGCTGGATGCTCCAGGCTCGGTGTGCTGAGGGGTCGCTGGCGGAGAGCACTGGAGCAGTGAGTACAGGGGGGAACGGGGAACTGGGGCCTGTGAGGGACAGAGCCCCCGTCCCGGCTGCGGGGAGGCTCGGGCTGGCGAAACGCTCCAACAGCGGGCGGGTTTTACCGAGCTGGCTGGAGCCTCCCTGTGTTCCAGGGTCCCTGGCAGGAGCCTGTTCCCACACCTTCACAGGGCGGGTGCCCATGGCTCTTCGCTCTCCTGCCCGAGCTGGGTGCGGGCACACGGACGCCCCACTCAGCTGTGAGGGACGGAGCGCGGCGGAGCCTGCCCGGGGCGGCTCCAGCCCGCGGGGGAGCTGAGGGGCTGCCCCTGGTGCGGGGGTGCTGAGGGGCTGCCCCTGGTGCGGGGGAGCTGCG
>VZRW01005737.1:1190174-1263388 GCA_013398125.1 Aegotheles bennettii | reverse complement strand
ACCGGCACGGGACGGGAGGTGCCGCGGGAGGGCGAGCCCCGGGGGGTCGCAGCCCGCTCTGGCGCCCCGCGGCCCCGCTGCTCGGAGCGCGAAGCTGGAAGCGCCGAGGGCTCGGTGGGGTTCCCGAGCAGTGGTTTTTTACCGCCCGGGGCGCTTGGGAACAGCGCACACGCTCGCGGGGCCACCAAAGCTCTCCCCGGGTTCGGTGGTTTGGGAAGGCCGATGGGGTGAGGCCCGGCCCCGGGGCACGGCGAGGGGCTGGGCCGGCGCCTGGCAGCGCCTCCCGAGCCACAGCCGGCTCTGCTCTTGCGGGGCGTTCGGGACCCTCCGCTTGCTGTGCCCTTTCAGCACAACGAGGGGTTGCATGGCTGGAAGGGGTGTTCACACCCGGGGGGCGAGCTGTGCTCCTGGCCTCGGAGGATGTGTCACAGCCAGTGCTCGGCACTGATAAAGGGGTAAAGCACTTGGGTACACCCAGCACAGCGTGTGTTGTTCCTGCTGGAACCTCGCCTTGGCGGAAGGCAGAGCAAGTGTTTAATTTAGCAGGTCCCTGACGCCCCAGGACCTGAGAGTGCCCGTACAGCCGGTAGGGACTGGTCAGCAGAGGTGCTGAAGACCGGCAGAGACACTCGGGAAGCCTCTTTGGGCGCTAAAAGTGAATCTCAGTGTGGTGTTTGAGCCTGGCTCGGCGCAGCAGCCTGCGCTTCTCGTGTTGTGTTTGCAGCGCTGGGTGCCTGGCACACTTGGTCCGTGCTATGCTGAGTGCTGCACAGATGTGTGGTGGGGGAAATCCACACCAATGCATCTGGAAACTGTTGGTGTAATTCTGAGGCACTTGTGGCTTGTTTTAGGAAACAGAGTGTCCTTTGCCAGACACTGCAATGTGAAAGTATCTTCATAGTGGGAAATAGGATGTAATTGTACCTGCACTTGTGACCTTACTGCCTTCTGCTCACATTCATGATGTGGGAGTCTTTTTCTTTTTTTTTTATTCAAAAGGAGCTAGAAACTTTAGAAGGAACTCTATATATGAACTTGTTTATCTTATGTCTAAAAAGGAGAAGTACTACAAAGAAATTCTATAGCTATTACATATTTTGAGGTAAATAAGAGTAATGTGGAGTTGTCTTTTTTTTTTTTAAATATTATTTTAAAGCAAGCAGGATTCCAGGAGAGAAAGTTTCTAGGGGAGTTTAATGATTGTGTCCAGTTCAGAAATAAATGAATAAACAGTGTAGATGTGTCTGTTGTGCAGTTTTGTTTGCTTGTTTAGGTATCCTGACCTTTCAGATGCTGAAGTCCTGATCTGGAAGCTTTTATATGATCCCCTGTAAGTGGAAAATTAATGTGCTGCAGGTCCGTGTTAAAGACCCATGACACAGTGTACTCATGGTATGTTTGAGTGCATAGTGAGCCAAGTACTTTTGAGAAAAATCTTCATTGCAGTGATTGACATCAAAACCAGTATGTGCCAAAGTCACTGACACATGGAGAGTTTCGCCCTATCCAGAAATGTGGGATGGAAAATGAGGAGTATGTGGAATACCACTCAGAAAACAGTAAGCCAATACTGATTCCTAATGGCTGTTACAGCATGCTATTTATGCTTCCAGAAGCCATTACTAACAGCAATTAGGGTCATTGGGGGTTCTTGTAAAGCAGCCATTAAACTTTTAATTTTTTTCTTAATGAAGATAATGTCAACACCATTAAGAGTAAACAAGGAAGATACTTCATTCCCTAATGTATGTGGCTATTTAGGCTCTTATGGTTTGTGCTAAGTGAAAAAGCAGGTGCTGGTTGGGAGCTAATTAGTTTAGGTGTTATCCTAGAGACAGATGATTGTTGTCTTCTGTTAATGTGGGTGTTCGAGTAATTGCCAGTTGCTCTTAGATTGAAAAAAAGGAAAAGATAATATCCCCTGTGGAATTACAAAAAAAAAGTCTCTGAATTCTTAGGTTTATTTGTGGGTTGCATCTTCGACTTGAATTTTTCAAAATGACTCATTCTGATTTTAATTGATTATGAAGGCTATAAAACATAGGCTGAAATACTTCACCCAGCGAGTCTTCCCTCAGTCTCATGCTTTCTGTTGAAGCTACATTCTACCTTTCTGGAAAAGGATCCAGTGTACATGGATTTTTTTTTTGGTGTTTCAGATTAATAAAATGTAACAGTTAAACTGCACTAAGCATCCACAGGGCTTTTGTATTGGAAGTGTCATTTGGGAATTCTTCGGTATAGAAATATTTGTCTGTGTAAATCAAAGATTGTTTTATTATCGTAAGAGATCAACCTGGGACTGGAGGTGTGTAAGAGCAGATAGCCAGTGGAATTGGTGTTGTCCTCTAGGTTGCAAAGTGGTGTCTGTCTCAGCGCTGCTTTGGCTTGCCCAGGTGTGAGGGTCTGTGTTCACCAGCAGTGAGCGTTTGTTGGCTGCTGCCTGTGCTACTCAATTGTTTCTGCTGTTCTTTTGGGCTGGATTTGATGCTCTGTGTGGGTAACATCTGTGCTCGCAAGCAGTTCCAAAGATTTAGGGTGCTGTAAATATGGAGTTACAGCCCTTACTCAAACCAGAAAGGTTTTTCAGATGAAAACTTAGACCCGCCTGAGCCAAAGATCGCTCTCTTCTTCTCAGATTAGAACCCAGTCAGTATTCAAATTCTGAAATGCAACCTCTGTAAGGCACCATTTGAGGAGCTAACCGGTTCTTTCAAAGACCAAATGCTGCATAAGTAGGGAGATAATCTGTTAGAGTAGCGTCTGCAAAGTTTCAAGATGATTGTTTGCTGAGCTGACAGGATGTTACAGCTGAAAGAGTTGGTAACCACCGTGCAGTTAGATCATCTTGTATTCAAATAAGGAAGTGCAACTTCTTCCTTAGATCGCTGTGGTGTACTTCATGAACAGTCATGTCTTGTGTTTGCTGAAAAACATATTTTATATTTTTTCATTTTCAGGACAGTAAAGACATTGATCTGGATTTCCTCCTACTCTTACTCAAAAAACTACAACATTTTCAGGTGGAAAAAATGCCGTCTGGAAAAAAATAGCTTTATGACACTTTCCTCTCATAATAAAAAATCATTATTTTGATCTCCAGACAATTGCAAATCACTTTAAATAACTATTGCTGCTGCTTGCCTTTTGCCTCTTATACCACCCTATCTTCCTGAGCCACTCCAAGGAGGATCCAGGCTCTGCCTTGTGGAGCCAAGCAGCAGGGTAGTCCATATATGCAGGCAGAGGGGCAAGCGATACATTTGGTCTTCTTTTGAAAGTGTTTTTCCGTGCTTAATAAGCACAACATACAGTAGTGTAAATAGGCTGTAATAATAATTCCTGCACATCATGTGTAGGTTGCTACTGCTGAATGTTATCTCTTCAGAGTTAGTAGAATAAGGTGTAAAAGGTGAAATAACTTTGTCTAGGTTACTCAGAGATAAATGGCAAGATTTAAGTAGCACACAGGGCTGCTGTTCCTTTTCTAATGAAGGCATTGCTTTACCTCAGTAGCTTCGAGTTATGAGGTGAGTTGTGTCAAAATGTATCCTTCAAACTTGTTCTGTGTAGCCTGTTTTCAGTAGCATCTTTATAAAAATCAAATAAAAGTTCTCTTCTGTGGCAACCAGGCTGCTGGTTTGATTTTTACAGCACAGGCCCTGTGGTTCAGAGGCTTCAGGTCTGTTGGTGCTTTAAAGAAGGAACAAAGTCAAAGGTGGCTCTTGTGTGACATGGGGCTGCACACACCACTTTTCCTAAGAGCTTCCTTTGCAGCTAATGGCCAAGATGTTCCTCTCTTTAACAGTTGTTCTGCAATCCTCATTTCAGCCTTAGAAGTGGCTTCTGGTCTGTAATTAGAGAGAAGGAACAAACTTTTGTTTCTAGGTGTAAAACGAAGTGAATAAGTAGTTCATTCTAGTTAAAACCAGAAATAACAAAGATTACCAAGGCTGTAACTAACAGCGTAAGTCAGAGAAAGGTAACAAGTTTCTTTGGCTATAGTTGGCTCTTTCTGACTTCTCCCTGAAGTGCCTCAGTGGTGCAGTGTGTATGTTTGCTCAAATAGCTTGTAAAGCCTTCTGGTAAAGAAGAAATAATCTACATGTGATGGGATAACTTCATTTTTAATGTATTGCTTTTCACTCTATGAAGTTATGACTAATAATGGTTAGTTAGTATTTCAATGAGTTGAATTAAATATTTCAGTAAGATGCTCTTAATTTGTAATATAGCCTGGGTTTTAGTCATTATTTACTTAATGTCTGATCTGTGACATTAAGTTTTCTGCTTTATTTATATAAAAATATAATACATTCATACTAGGGGGTTCTTTTAAAGAACTAGTTGAATATCAAACCACTTAGCAGTGACTAATTCTTACTCAGATACCATTTTCCATCCAAGTAACCAAAATGGTGAAGAAGCAAGGGTGCCAATCGAGTGACAAAGCACATGGAAGGGCTGGGTAAGGAGTGCAGCAGGGAAGGAGCCGTCAAGGATAGTGTCAGGCACACTGATCTCACTGCGGTTTATTCAAAGTCAGATGAAATTAATGGAAATGGGCAATAAAACTCTTGATCATTTAAATGCCAGATATTCTTAGCACCTGGCTCGTGTCAACCTGAGTCCACCTGTTAGGATGTTTCAGGCAGAGCCTGCTTGCTGAAACATGCTCAAACTTAGACTATGGGGGGAAAAAACAGATTGAGTCAAGCTAAGAGAAGCTGAACTTTGTACTGGGGCTTTTCTGTGTGTCTGTGGCTTTTTCTTTGTTCTGAGGTAATTCTGAGATTATGTGGGACTAAATAAAAAAAATGAATTCCAGTAGCAGAACGGAATTTTGGTTTCAATTTCTTTATTTGAAGGGAAGCTGGAATACAGCTATCAAAAACTTTCTCCCTCCCAACCCTTTCTGCCTGATCCTCTCCTCCTCCTTTGCTGGTAGTTTCCATCTGATGCTCTGATGAAAGGCGGCCGTCGTTTCAACGCCAAGGAAACAAACATTTATATATTTGTGAGATACACACTTATTCGAATAAACATGAGACATGAGAAATGTATGGAATAATTTTTAGTGCATTTTAATCAGGAACTGGATTTTGAAGTGAAAATGCTTTAAATGTGGATAAAGCTAATTAATCAATTTGATATTTTAATTGTGCAAGTTCTTACTGTCCTGCTTATTCTATGTGTAGTGCATATAATAGCATATATAGGCCCTGTGCAGTTTATCAGAAGATGGGAGAAAAACAGAAGTAAAGAATACTTTGTGGATTTATAACTTGTAAGTTGTTGTCCTGATTTATTTCAGTCTGCCATCAGAAGGAGGGCAGGCACTGTGGGGTGTGCCAGCCTTTTCCCTGGTGTTGGGTAAGAGGAGCATCTGCAGTTCTGCCCGTGTGTCAGGAAGACAAGCAGGGCACATCTCGGAAGCCAAAGCTGTGATCCTGAGGTGCGCCCTATCTCCTTACTCAGCACTGGTCATCACAGGGCAGGTGGGGGGACATGTACCCCTTTGGCTTGGCTGTGCAGCCAGCCGTATGGCTGAAGCTCTGCTGGAGCCTGGCTGGGCACGTGAAGAGTCCAGTAAGTCTCTCCTCTGGTATGAACCCTCTGACTTTTAACACCAAAACCCCTTTTTTTTTCTTCCTCTAGAACTGACATAATCCGGCAGTCACTTTGCAATCTTGTGAGGTGGTTGAAGTTTTGGGTTTTTGGACCCAATTTTGCTCTCCTGTGAAGTATCCATGTAGTTCATTAATTTAACAGGGTTTTTTTAGCAAGGGCTCATGTACCTGCAGGAGGGCACAGCTTCTTTTGGAAATACTCTGGGAGCTTTAAATTCCTTTCTGCTCACTATTTATGTAAAAAAGACTAACGATGGCTGTGTAAAATACTATTTTTTTTCTATAAATATTCTTACACGACTTTGAATACAAGCGCAGGAATAGATGCAATGAAGAGTGTGAGTTTTATGGTGTAGCTAAGCTGGTTCAACAAGCAGCTGGCACTAAAAGCGGGCAGCACTGCTCGCTTCCTGCCCCTGTGCTCTCACCCCTCCCTGGAGTCAGCACTGGTGCTCATCTGACCTGCTGGTGAGCTGTTTCGTGGAACTGAATGGGCAAAAAGCTATTTTTGTAGTAGAATAAGCATTTTTCTCAGTCTGATTTCTCCCACCCTAGAGGAACAGAACAGCCAGGCTAGAGGAAGTGGCAAGAACATATTGTTGAACTTCTGGAGAGACGGGCGGGGATGGTTCCCTCCTCTTGGGTAGTGGGTGTCCTGTGAAACTGTGCTCCTGGTTATCAGAGTAGGCTGCAGACATGCTGGAAAAGTGAACTGGACTGAGTTTTGATTTGAGGTATTGCCGATTGGGTTGTTGGCCCAATTTCAGTACTACTTAAGAAAGAGCTCTACTCCTCTGCTTTACTTGTACAGCAGGAAATGAATGTGAAACTATTTCACTGTAGTACTTTTTAAAAATCACCTATAGTTTTTTGCAAGTTCCTGAGGGGTATCCTGTTTGGGATTTGGTGGTTTTTACTTTTTATTTTTAGTCTGCTAATTGTAATACATAAACAGTTACAAGCTCCCCACTCCCTTTTTCCTCAGGATTTTAAAGTAAGGCAGAAGATGCATTCAGTGCTATAGTGACAGTTGTGTTGGCATATATTGTGATTTGGTTAAGAATGTGCTGTGTTTATCACACATAACATAATAATACAAAATTCACAGCTCTTGGAAGGCAGTCAAATCTAGGAGTTGCTCTGAGAAAGTATTTAATGTGATAACAGTATAAACACCATGTTTAGCTTTCAAAGAAATAGGAAAAAACCTAGTATAGTTACTTTGTAAAAGGATTTGGTGCAGTTCTTACAGTGCCACAATAGGCAAAATTCCATACAGGCAGTTTTGTTTTCCCCAGTGAGCTGGCGTGTTGATTACTTGCATGTTCAGAGCTCACTTGCAGAGTTGTAGAACATGACTTGGTGACACGGGTTTGTCAGCGTGAGCAGAACTGTGTGTGGGTGTTAATTGCTTCTGGTCAGGTGCAGACCAATAAATTAATAATGTTGTTAGATAAAGGAGATCAAATTGCATTTCATGAAGAATGTATTGAAAGAATAAAGAGGAAATTTTGATTTTTCAAGATTCTGGGCAGATTTAGGAAAGAATTAAATGTTGTTCTTTTCTTACACTGGCTGTGTGTTCCCTAACTGTTTATCAAGCATGTCTACACAGGAAATTTGGATGTAGTTGTAGCTAAACTGGAAGTGTGTTCTGGAGGATTGAGTAGTGAGGTGGCTTGTGAACTGGTTGAAAGGAAGAAGTCAGAGAGTTGTGGTCAATCGGATGGAATCTAATTGGAGGACTGTGACCAGTGGAGTCCCTCAGGGGTCAGTACTGGGACCTGTACTATTTAATATTTTTATCAACGACCTGGATGAGGGAACAGAGTGCACCCTCAGCAAGTTTGCTGATGACACCAAACTGGGAGGAGTGGCTGACACACCAGAGGGTTGTGCTGCCGTTCACTGAGACCTGGACAGGCTGGAGAGTTGGGTGGGGAGAAACTTAATGAAATACAGCAAGGGCAAGTGTGGAGTCTGCATCTGGGGAAGAACAACCCCATGCACCAGTACAGGCTGGGGGCTGACCTGCTGGAGAGCAGAGAAGGGGAAAGGGACCTGGGGGTCCTGGTGGACAGGAGGATGACCATGAGCCAGCAATGTGCCCTTGTGGCCAGGAAGGCCAATGGCATCCTGGGGTGCATTAGAAGGGGGGTGGTTAGTAGGTCGAGAGAGGTTCTCCTCCCCCTCTATTCTGTCTTGGTGAGATCGCATCTGGAGTATTGTGTCCAGTTCTGGGCCCCACAGTTCCAGAAGGACATGGAATTGCTTGAGAGAGTCCAGCGCAGAGCCACAGAGATGATGGAGTGGAACATCTCCCTTATGAGGAGAGGCTGAGGGAGCTGGGGCTCTTTAGCTTGGAGAAGAGGAGACTGAGGGGTGACCTCATGAATGTTTATAAATATGTAAAGGGTGAGGGTCAGGAGGATGGAGCCAGGCTCTTCTCAGTGATGTCCAGTGACAGGACAAGGGGGAACAGGTGCAAGTTGGAACATAGGAGGTTCTGGGTGAACATAAGGAAGAACTTTTTCACTGTCAGAATGACAGAGCACTGGGCCAGGCTGCTCAGAGAGGCTGTGGAGTCATCTCCTCTGCAGACATTCAAACCCCGCCTGGATGCATCCCTGTGTGACCTGCTCTAGATTGTCCTGCTCTGGCAGGGGGGTTGGACTGAATGGTCTTTCGAGGTCCCTTCCAACTCCTAACATTCTGTGATTCTGTAAATATAAAAACTTTTTCTTAATGCCTTCCTAATTTGTGCTTAATACCTGGTACTGACAGTGTACAATTTGTTTCTCAATGGGACGCTTTTTTCTTTTACCCCACTGATTTTTTTGGAACATCACTTGAGCTGTTAGTACCTTCCTTGCAAATCTGCTGTCTCCCTCACACATCCTTTTTTAAACTCCATCTAAAGCAGAGAGTTGTGTGAAAGACAGTTTTTTTCTGTGCTTGTCATTGAGCATATTCAAGCAATTGTGTCTTTGTAAAAACACTGTGAAGCAACTATATTGGTTTGAAACTTAAGTTTTGACTGTTTGATTGTATTTCATTTCAAGTTATTTTCTAATCTGTTTTTTTGTGCTTGTATATGCTTACACTCAACAAAGAGATGGTGATGAAATTACGGGTATAGTCCAGCATATACGTGCCTAGTGCTGACAGTCATTTCAAGGAGTTGATCAGCTTTTAAACAAAAATACATACCAGACATTTTCACTTAAGTTTTGCCCTTTCCCTTCCTCATTTCTGACTTGATGTAGTGTCTGTATGCCTAGGCTTAACATGATGATAAAGTAGTGAAAGGCTGGGTGTAAACCAGATTTTTATGATTTAAATAAATGTTACAGCATTTTTATGTCTGTGTGTAATACACAGAGTAGCTAAAAATGTAGATGTGCCTGTTTCAGGCATGGTTTAGGTCACTGAAGGGTTGCATATGGCTTATGTTTTTCCTTACCCTGACACATTTGGCTGTTAGCTCCTGGATGAAGTAGGCTGACTCGGTGATAGATATGAATACAGGATTTGTCATACTGTGCATTATGTTGTATTTCAGTGGTTTCTGCTTCATTTGTTAAATTTTTGCCTTGGAGATACTTTCTCTTTCAAGCACCATGGTATTTCATAGTGAAAGTTTGTGAAAGTCAGTTAAATAACTTTATTCAAAGTCAACAGAAATGTCTCAGGGAAGTGTTAGTGTGAAAGTGGATTTTGGATTTGTAAATATTTGGGGACTGTGCTACTTCAGAAACCCTCTACACACATGTAAATGGCTTTTTCTTTTCCTACTGGGAACTTGTCTGTCTTCCTAGACGGGTAATCAAATGCAAAAATACTTGATTTTGAGATTTGGTTAGGGAAGGTGTGTAAGATATATAAAATATGTACACAAAATTATGGATATTTTTTCAATTCATGTACTTAACTCCCTTTTGATTCAAAGTGTGAGCTAAGCTTTTTAAATAGTTCTTTTTGTCTTGAAACTCCTTCAATTAATCCTCCCCCTCTTTCCTGCACTTGAATACAGATACTTTTGGTGTACATCTTGCCATGCAACAGCTGTAAGTTGGAAGTAAAGCCTCCCCCCGAAATTGCTGGGTTTTTAGGCAGCAAACTTGAGGTGTGGTTTAGTAGTGGAAGCGTAAACCTGGCAGTCTAAAGATGTGAATGGTGTTCATAGGGTGATTCTAGCAAGTCAGACTTTTTTCTGACTTTTTCTTTCTGCAGAATGTTAATAGAAGTAAGAGTACGTGAGGTTTCATCTACTCATCTTGGAGGCCCCCAGACAAAAGTGGAAAGCATTCTGGACATTAGCAGTAATTTGGCTGCTGGGAGTTGCCCAAGTACTGGCAGTATGTTCTTGCTCTTACTGAAAAATGAAGTAGCAGTTGTCTTTTTTTTAATAAGCGTAAATTGTTTTGGATGGTGCTGGCAGCCTGTTGTGAAAGTCATCACTTCTAATAGCACAGTGCCCCAGGGACCTCTGCAGGGCATTGACTGGCTCAGGACTGACTCAGAGCCTAAATTGGTGACACTGCTCATCTAGAAAAACGATGCAATTACGATTCTGCTCCTTAATCTCCTCATTGACAGCTCCAGTTTCCAGAGACGGGGTGAGCCAGTCTGACTGGGGTGAGTCTTCCCTCCTTGGGTATATCAGTCCCTGTTCTATAAATTCTGGAGTATTTCCCAGAGATGATGAACTGGCTATAACTAAACTGTTAATGGCTGTTGTCAGGTGCTAAAATTGAGAATTACAGACCACCCTGACTACTTGTTTAGCAAAGGAATTGAGAGGTCTGTTTTCCCCCAGTAATTTAATCCTTTTTGTTTCTTGTCTCGGGGCACATGTGGGAGCACAATTCCTTCCTGCAGCTTTTTCAGGTTAAGGAGCTTCTTCCTGCCCTCATCTCCTCGTTCTGCCTCTGCTCCGCAGCCAGCGCTCGCAGTGCCCACGGAATGGCACTGCCCACAGTCACTGACCCTGTCTGTCTTTTGGGCAAAAAGGAACAAAAGCTAGGAGACACCAATGGTTATTTTTGAGATGATCTGACTGCGTTGGCCTAGAAACAGCAACATGGACGTAACAAAAGAATGGTGTGGGGACAAGGTAGGAGCGAGTGGTGTGGAGGGAGCAGGGAAGTGGAAGAGAAACTCGTTGAGCAATTACTGGAGAAGCCCCTGTTGCAAATCTGTAGGCAAGACCTGTGGGTTTAGTTGTTTAAAATTAACAGCAAAACTTTCCTCTCTAGATTTCTGTTCACTAAACTATGTTTAAACTCTATATGTAGGGAGGGAAGAGTGGTAATTTATGAATAAACATGCATTTGCTGTGGTAGGTACTTGTATTTGAATACATCCTTGGTAGTGATACCTCTTGCTCCACTCGTAGGCCCTTCCCCTGTTATATTAGGGTTCGTTTCCTTGAGCAGTGAATGGTGCTTTAGAAATAAGGAAGTGATGGTAATGGTGCATGTGTCTGCTTGAATTGTACGCTGAAAAGTAGTGGTTATGTTACAATCATGTGAAAGGAATGAAAGGAACTTCATGATTTCATCCACTGTTCTGTCTTGCCATTGCTCAGAGATACTGATTTCATTTGCTACTGAAAAAAATGGTGTTAAGTGAAAGATTCTGCCCTTTCTGTAACCAAATTTATAGCACTGATTCGCTGTGTTGTTTTTGTAACCATTGTGTCTGTCAGTGAGAGCTGAAGGACTGACCTTCTGCTGTCCTTAACATAGAATCATAGAATCATTATGGTTGGGCATCATGCATTCTTATTTAATTATATATTTATGTAATATAATAATATTACACAATAACTTCATAACATCATATTTTATGATATTTAAAGCCCAACAGTGTGCTTCCTACTACAGCTGGGCAGACATTTTCCTTCAGGGATTGTATCGCTTTCTGGAATTACGAGATTAAAGTCCAACAAAAGATTTAAGTGCCAAAGATGATGTCTACTGTAATGCATTGTTATAGTCCAAAATTATTTGTGTCACATAAGTTGTATTCCTAAAATGTCTTCTGAGTATTCATTTATTTTGCCGGTACCTTTTGTGGGTGGATTATGGTGTTGGGTCAGTTCCTTTGGGAGAGAAGAAGGAATACCACACACTCAGAGCCAACCAGCAGGAAATCTGTGGGAGAGCCAAAAGTTAGAAACCAGGTTTTGCGTTCTTTACTTTAACCACAGTGTTCATCTTTCTCATACAGGGGCTTGGAGAATTTGTATGTGCACAGGATGGAAAGACAGGGTTACAGGCAAGAAAAATACCTCTGGAATTTATTATGCTTTAACCAGAGGATGTGGTTGTTGAAATAACATTCTTGGGTTTTTGGCAATATTTTGATTTCAAGTCTGCTCTTAAGCTGTGCTGAACTACTTCAGTGAAAGTTAAAAGTAAGTGGAATTTTGAAAAGCAGGGAAATGGCTGTGACACTAATTAAATGAGTGATTTGTGCTTCCGCAGGAGCTCCCTCATCTAACAGATAACGTTTGGCCAGTGAACTATCGAGCCTGAGTTCTCTTCCCAGATCTGCTCCTGAGGTGCTCGTAGCACAGGTTCTGGTTGAGCATTTTCCCTATGTGTAACTGAATTTCTGTGTAAAATGTGAAGTCTTTCAATCGTGAATTATCTTTTAGGAAACTACCAGCAAGTCAGATCTTAGGGCTATGGCTTAGGGACATTATTATTTTGAGTTTTGTTGGTATATAGTGTTTATAAATACTTACTATTTCTTCCCCCAACATTTAAAAGATAAAATCAGGGATTTTATGTAATTTAGTTGCATAGTTTAATTACATTTTCATGCTTTATCTCAGTTTGGAATGGTTACCTCCTAGATTGTAATTTCTGAATTTCTGTCACTTAATTTTTTACCCCATTATGCCATTTGATCTGCTTGTAGGTGGGTAGTTGAAGTCCACTGCTGCATTATTAGTTTGCAACATTTTCTGTCTCCTTTAGTTAGTCCTGTAGGGTTTCAACTCTGCAGTGCTTTTCATTCAGGCTAGTTTTGGTGTATGTCCCTGGCACTACCAACCATGTCAAGGTGCATGTGTAAACCAGATGTAGTATGAATGTGCTGAGAGAAAAAGAGCTGTAGACCCACACTGAGGTTTGGCAAACAGCTTCGACTGAAACTGGAGAGCTGCAGCCACAAGAGCGGAAACCATGCATTCCTTGAAACAGCCTGGGAGCAATGGTGATTCTGTTGTTGGATTAGCTTATTAAAAATAGGCAATTTTAGGTATATGAACCACTGTATCTTGAGTTCTTGATTCAATTCTTGTACCAGGTAGAAAACCCCAAATTACTGAAACTTAAAACCACTCCCACAGTGCTACATAACCTTTAGACCTGTCAGGGTGAGAAGGATGGTACCAGAAACTCTTGGAGGCCTTCTCAGCAGGACTTTTAAGATTGGCTCTGCATGTTTGTGTTCTTAGTTCAAACTTCCCACATTCAGGAAGTAGTTCCTACATTAATTAAATATTACTCTGAAGGGACCAAAAACCAGGCTCTGTCTAGAAACCCAGTTTTCTAGGTGTATCTGGAGGTGGATCTCATTTCACGTGACTTTGTAAGACAGTGGTAGCCAAGTTCAAATGCAACAAGAATTAAAAATGAAAAAGGGAACTGAAGGCAGCTCAGTGAGTTATAGCACATACAGTCAGCATGCCCCTTCGTGTTGTTGGTTAGAAATTTTAAAGTCCCTTTTATGGGAGAAATCGATACACTCTTAACTCTTCTTGTGGTTTTCAATGTAATTTTGAGGGTGGTGTGGGAGAGAAAGTAGAGCAAGTTTTATATAATACAGTTTGCTTTGTTCTGGCTTCTGCTTTTGTTCCTGAGCATTTATATTGTTTCTACAATAAACTGTCTTGTATGTGTCTGGATAAAGTAAACTTTAAGCCAGATATCAATCCAATTTATATTTCCTTCTACTATCATTTAGGATAACACAGAAGTGATTTTTAGAAGATCTGTCAGTGCTAGCCAGGCAGTAGGCAGAAGGATCGTAGTATTTGTTATAGTTTGATTTATAAATGATTGTTTATTTTTAAAAATACATTATAAGATATATTTTAAGCTTTTCTGAAAAGTATTAAGAGTTCTTAAATATGGACTACGTGTAGTTGAGGGGGAAATAATTTTAGCAGTGTTATAAAGCGGTGTCTGAAGGATCTGCCTCTTAAGATACAGTTGAAGTGTTGCATGGTATTTTAATAATCCAAGTTACATTTTGTTTTAAAATACTTTTTTTCAGTTAAAATCATTTTAATGAAATGTATTTTTTACAGGTCGGATATAAAATACTTCCAAACCTGTACCAGGTACACATTATGCCACTATATTTTGCCCCAAAAGACTTCAGATTAATGTCAGTATTTCAGTTCAGAATTATTAGTGAAGTCATTAAAAAATGCTACAAGAGATTTCCTATATAACTTTTCAGTTCTCAGTGTAAAGGTGAATTAAAAGATTTCTACAATTGTGGCTATTCAGGATGAGCATTATAATTAGGACTCCAGCAGTATTGGTGTTGCTGTTATGTCTACTAGAGGGTAAACTTTTGCGACTCATGGTAACTTTGTACTTTTAGGTTAATAAATAAACTGGGTAGATAACCAGAAGCCCTTGGTTCACTGCAGTGTTTCTTTACAGAGGTTTGCAGAGGTGTCCACTGAACAAGTCTGAAAGTCTGAGTAAGGATAGCTTGAACACTTTTAAAAATAGTAGTCAAATCTGGTGTCAATAATAATTTCTACTGATGTTTAAAAAATGAAGCTACTGACCAGAATGCAAAGCATACCTCATAACTGGGTCAAAAGGAAAAAGTGAAGGAGATTGCTTATTTGAGAAGAAAAAGGAGTCAAACAAAACTGATGTTTTGTTAACGTCTGTGTAATTTCTGTAACTACAGTGAAATTAGGATTTCCACAGTTTGTTTAATATGCTGGTGAATGATCAGTGAACAGATGTCTTGAGTAAAACTAGGGAGACTCAAACAAGTATTACGTTTGATGAAGTATGATAAATTTGGGATTTCATAATAAAAACATAACCCATGCTTCTGTTCTGGAGTTTCTGTTATGTGAAATTTGTTCTTGAAATGAACCAAGAACTATTGTCACGTCCTTTTCTTCTTTGTGCTCTGCTACTCCAAACCTACAGCAAAGGAAAAATCTTGAAGATAGTAATGAAGGTGTTACTAAGGAGCAAAAGGAAGACCTTTTTAATACTGTAGGTTGGTTTTTTTCACCTTTTAACAGTTTAGCTTGCTAAAGTTTAGATACTTTTTTTAAAAAAATATGGTAAACCAGCTCTGTGCTGCAGGTGCAGCATTGATCCACCAGCTCAATACTACGCAAATAGCAATTTGGCAGGTGTGAAAAGCAACTGCTGTTACAGCAGCGAGGTGCAGTGCTCATAATGTAACTGGTTAAATGTTCTTCAGTCAAAATGAAAATAACCCGCGAGCTGTTGCTAGGGAAATAGGTGCCTGTGGTTAGTGTTGAATGCAGAGGGGTTTGTCTGTCTTGCAGATCAAAAAATGGCTCAAAGTACTTAGTCTGCATATCACTTTACTTCTGGAAACTTGCTGCTTATCAGCAGGCTGGTCTCGGGCTCTAAGAATGTTCAGTTACAAATATAGAGATAATTTTTTTTTATTATTATTATTTCCCCCCCCTCCATTTACATTTTGATGTTAAAGTATTTCTCTCACTTGTTTTCTTTGTTTATTATGTCTGTGTTTGACAAGAAGTGTGCTGTCCTCAGGACCTGATCCTGAGGAAACTTCTTGGGGAGCAGCAGCTTGGTCCCCCTGCAACTGAAGTGACTCTTACATATAACTGCTTATCAAGGGCTTTGGTGAAAGTTATGTTTTCAGGCACATCTTTAAAAAAAAATAATTTTTAAAAATCAGTGAAACTTTGTGAATTTGGTGTAGTCCTTAAATTAATTCTCTAAAATCTAGTTAGGTGCACTGCACGTATGAATTGCTACAATTAAACACCTTCATAAACATCGAAAACAACAATTCTGGGTCCTTTAGCTCCTCTTCTAAAATCTCTGTAGGGTGTTGTTTCTGGGATGATTTAAAAAACTGTTATAGTATATTTTTCTACAAGGCATTATGAAGTTTCTGGGACACCCTAACTATCGGGGCATCCTCATTTTCCCAACCAGTAACCCGCTGCCCAGTATTGCTCTCCAGAGAGCATTGGTCCGTTTCAAAGGAACATGAGGCACCTCTATTCTGATTACCAGGGACTCATCCTTAATAATGGATACATAATAAGGGGAAAGTAAAGAAGAATCTTATCTGGGCATTCTATATTGAACACGTAACAGAGGTTAACCAGAGTCTTACTTTTATCTGATTTTATACACACACAGATGCAGCAGATTTGTATCTGCCTTTTAAGAGTAACTCTGTGAGATATCTTATTGTGTTTTCTTCTCTCTCATCTATAAGGCTGCTAGAAGGCTTTGTCAGGATCTTGATGTTTTTGTTAAGAATAATCTTCAGTTTCCACCTAACTTTTATAAATACTGATGTCCATTCACTTTGTCTGGGTGGAGCTAACTCCTGGCTGGAAGGCAGTGGGATTTGATCACAAGTGTCCCAGGGTTTAGGTTTGAACTGGGCATTTAACCCACTGTAACAGAATGGAGTACCTATTTTGAGAGGTGATTGAAGTGGTTAGTATGTCCTAGGAAAAATTTAACAGAAAATTACTATAGGTGTATTTGGGTTCTTTTTGCAATGAAATACTTTGCATCCGCTCTGATTGTGTGTCAGATGATTTGGCAGTTTCACTTGCCTTTCAGTTTCCAAAGTGGGTCTCTAGTGGTAGAGTTTTGGGGTGAGCAGCAAAGTAGGTGTAGATATGCTCCCTTCCCAGCACAGCCATTTAACTTGTATCGGGTTTCCCACTGACATCTTAATTCCAGTTTCCTGCACTTTGCTAAGGTATTGCACCTCTTTGGCATCTTGTCACATCTAACAGGTTGTCCCCATGACTCGTGTGAAGGTGATGAAATAGGAAGAGAGGAAGACAAAGGCAAGACCTGTTATGTATGATATAGGTTCCCCTACGAGGGAGCTGGTGCAGTTCCAGGATGATAGCCTGACCATGTCTTCTGATCATCTGCCTGCCTGGAGATAGAGTTTTCTGTTCACGACATCCTAGCAGTGTGCCTTTCTGTCCTTGTCCTCCAAGATAAGCAGACCTACTGGACAAAATCTCTTCCCTTCCACACTAGCAGTAGATAAGCCTTTATCCAGAGCTGCAAGGTGCAGGGAGGGAATTTGTATAGCTGCTTTTCCTGCCATATTGTCATATTCACTGATCTGTGACCCATAATCCCAAACAATATTTCATGCTGTTTTGAATTATGCACTGGTTTATTAGTTTTTCTTCTTGGAATGTTTTTCTTTAGTTGCTGATTTTTGATCTTGTGTGTAATAAAACTTGCTGAAAAACTTAGGGCTTTCATTATCAAGAATGCTGTAAAAGTTGGTAAAACATTCTCCTGTTTTTAGCAGAGTACCTTTGCTGTCACACAGGCCTTGCTTGGAAAGCATTGGCATCAGTTAGCATAAAGATGATACCACTCATCAGTCTGTAGCCTTCTTAGACATTTCCATCTATGATTAAGTATTTCAATGAAGTTATATTCATGCTGCAACTTGCCACAGTATAGCTAAGTACTTTTCCTTCTATTGATTGTCTGGGTAAATGGTTCGTAAGATGTGGAGACAGAGATGGAGTAGTTTCTTTTTCCTTGAACTACTGAGGGGAAGAAATAGAAACATTGTTAATTTTTACAGTGGTCCTTGGAGTAAAGATTCCCTGTCTCGTTGCAGGTTGGTGTGCGTGATATGTCTAAAGATTTAGTGTCAAGGACCATACTTCAGTGGGCTGCGCTCACTCTGCTGCAGGAATTCCAAAATGATTGAATAGGCCATAGTGGAGTGGAGAAATATGACTTCTGCTGATGAATCCTGTAGCCTGTAATGGTAAGCAAACAACAAGCATGTGTTTTTTATCAATAGTCTCAGTAAGATTTAGGACCATAAAACCCCAGAGTAATCTGTTATGCACAGCTCAGCATTACAGTCCAGGTAAAAAGTGCTTTCTTGATGGCTGCACACAGCCTTGGGGATTGCTCAGATACTGATCAGCGATAACCTTCACTAGGGTAGTGGCTGCATACTTTGCTATTTTTGAAAGTTTTTCTGGAGACTTCAAGATACTCTGAGGCAGTAACTGTAGCTTTTTAGAAAAGTGACTTTTGCCGTATCCTGAAGTTTTGCTGTGACTATTATTTCAGGATTATGGTATTAACTGGTTCTGTTTTAATACTAATTAACTGGTCTTAGTATCAGCAAATCTGAAGGATAAAGCTGCTTAAGGAGAATTTAATTTGTAAGTGTTTGCTTGATGTTGGCTGTTGCCAGGTGAGATACCCATGTTTCCCATGGTGAGTCAGTGCTTTACATGGTGCAGGTTTCCAGTAGCCTGTTGGAGTTGGGAACAGTAGGGCTGGCTGTCAAAGCTTTGAAACTGGTAAGATGAAAGGAGAACAATGATAGGGCTTGGGTCTCTGCTCAGACATTCCATTGTCTTAGTAGACAATCAAAACTTAGTGTGGAAAAAAACCCCCATGAGGCATGTTGGTTGTCTGTGGAAAGCTCTCGCTGCTTCTGCATGGCTCAGCTCTTTCAGTGATCCAAGAGAGCTTACAAAGGCATCCATGAATGCTTGGCTCATGTGGCATGTCCTCTGGATCTCTGGAACAGTGTATACGTGTACAACTCTTCACAATTTTGAAGTGTGTGTTGCTGTCAAGTGGGACTGAAAATACAAGATTTCAGAGGTTTACATCCCATTGTCATTGTTTTATTTCAGATTGAGTCTGCAAAGGACCTTTCCTAAACCAAATGTTATATTTTGGAAAACTGAAAAAAAAACTTTCTGGAAAGAGAATTGTATGTGTTTGACTGCCATTGTGTCCTGAGGTAGGATATGACTGTAGAAACAATGCTTCTGTTAGAAGTGTAGGTATGTCTCCTTGGTGGTGTTTTTAATACTTAACCTCCCAGGGAGGGAACTTCCGTATTGCAAATGTTAGTTTTAGTTTAAGGGTTTTTGGCTGTGAAGTACGGATGTGGTGGTGTAACAAATGTTGCATGATTGACATGTGAAGAAGTTTGGGGAACATTAAAAATCCCCTGTAATAAATAGTATATAGAAATAAGATTTTTAAAACACGTACTTGATAGGACTTACTCTTGAAGTACTAGTCATTAGGTAAAGGGAGGATTGGATTTAATCTGTCTCCTTCATTCCCCCCGTTTCACAAATAGTATGAAGGTTTTGCTTTCTTAAACTTAAGTCATTTTATACCTTAAGAAAAATATTTGTGCTGTAATATCACCCTGCAGTACACTGCTCCATGTCCTGATGCACAGTCATGTTCTTTCCATTGTCCATCTCTTGGACTTGGGCTGAGGTTTATTTCCAAAGTGAGATTGCCATCAGTCTGATTGCTCTGGGAGGAGTGCTAATCTGAAGAATGATGCAAATGATACTGCTGAGCAGGCAGAAATTCAGATAGAAACAACCATTTTGGCCTTTGGCAGCAGACACAGATGACATTGCTCTTACTTCATGGTTTACTCTTGTCTTTTGGTTATGATGTTTGGCAAGATTGCTTTAAAAAAATACTTGGTTCTGTAATAGATCTCTGCACTGATAACTGAGTACAGTAGGAAAATAGTGATGATTGATGCTTTGAGCAGCCTGAAAGGTCTGTTACCTACTATTCAGTGACACATTTCAGTGTACATGTCAATGTTAGTTCAGCTGAAAAATTATGAGACTGGGGAAAAGAAAGCAGAAGAAACTGAAGTTGTTCTTGATGTCAGTGTGTTAGTTGAACTTCAGCTGCCCATAGGTGTTCCTACTCACTTCAGTAGCATGGAAACATTTTACATATGAGAGAGAGGTTTTTATCTTTGAGCCTCCTCTGTTTTACTGGTTTTAGTTGGACTGAATCTAAATGGCAAGGGATTTCTTAACTTGCTCAGGACAGGTTTTATCTCCTCCCTGCCCACAGCATGGCCCTTATCCCTTGCTGTATTATGATCGCACTTGTTCTGTGCAAATACTCTATTTACCCTAGAGGTGGGAAAGATGCACTTCTATGTTGAACTGTAACACTCCCCCTAAATAACTACATGAGACAGGGAAAAAATGAGAGTAATGTGTGCTGCCCATTACACTCCTGTTCACAGTGATTTTTTGATTTTTTTGATTTTTTGTTGACATTTGTTGGCATATCTACCCATAGTTAGAAAGGTCGAGTGGCATGGTTGAACTCTGGTTCTGTCACATCAGCAGTCTATGCTTCTTGATTGCTTTAGTGAGATAGAAAAGTTGAGGCATATTTAAAGTATTGGTTTACAAATGAGGGGGATTTTATTCTAGATTTAATTAAATAATTCTATTGAGCTTAGGTAGTTTGTCAGCCTGAGAACTTTTTTTTGCCATATGCTTAAAATTCTGTGTTCTAAATGATAATATCTGAAAAAAAACTCTTGCTATTTTAAGCATATCTTTCTTGAAGTGATTTTTTTTTTCTTATCACTGATTACAGTATAGGCTGAGTATTACCTAATGTAATACATTTTTTTCTTTAAAAAAAAATCATCTGAAAATATCAGGGATTCTAACTTCTGTAAAAATCAGGGGTATTCTAGTAGGAATTACTGGGTCTTATACACATTCCTGTCTCAGTTGAAAACTCTATTTTGCCCCATAGTGTTCAAGTTAAATATTCTGTGTTTCAGGGTTTTTTTTCCTGCAGTTTATGCAGCTTAATACTGCAGGTTTTATTACTACAAATAACTGCACAAGCATGCTGCTTTTGATATATTTAAACTGAAACTGCACAATGGAAAGCAATCCTCACTTCTGAGGCTGCTGTGTTCAAAGACATGAATTTTAAATAGGTCACTGAAAACTTAGTGTAAGTGAAATATTGACTTTTGTAGTGATAAGTTCAATTTTAAACCAGCTAAAGTCAGAAAATCTATCTGTAAGATGTGACAGGCAGTCTGGGAATCATGGAATAATCACGCACCTTGGACTTTGAAAGATGCAAAGCACAGGTCAATTCCTTTCTGGTGTGATATATCTTTTTACACCCTGGAGTTTGCTGCTTATGAAAACCAGTATTATAAAAGGATTTTTTTTTCCCCCTGCTGAGCCAGACCCAGCAGTTAATTATAAGGCTTAACAGATTTCTTGGTTGAACCATCATGTGTTTGCACAATAAACTACTTTAGAACAGTAGTAAACCCTTCCATGTAATTCAGTTGCACCAATCTGGTTATATGGATTCTTCTTTTTTTCTTACTAACTTAGCTTGTGAGCTAGTCTTGAATTGCAAATCTTCAGTTTCCTGAGCTGTTGTCACCATTTCTCTGTCCTACCTGGCTCAGTAGCGTAGAGATTTATTTCTGTGACTTCAGTCTCTTTTCTCAAAGCACATCTTGTAATAATAGTGGTATTTAAAAATGAGCAACAAACTCCTCCACTCTAGAAGTGATATCTTGGTATTCTTTTTCCTACACCATGGATCTGTGAGAGGTGATGAGTCCGTTGAATGACTCGCTGCTGCCCTGGCTTCCCTGCTTTTGGTTTGCCTTTCATTTCCAAACACTGGGCCAGCTCCAGAGCTATCTAAAGCTCTGCTAGCTGTCACACTCCACCACCCTGACAAAGAAGTGACCTGCCAAAAACAGCTTTCTGTTGATGTATTTGGTGAATAGGCTCTGAAGAGAGCCCGGTGGGTGCAGGAGCTGGGTGCCCAGGCAGGCCATGCAGGTGGCACAGGACAGGGGCTGAGTGGGTGGGACCTCCTCCTTGGGGAGCCAGCTCTTGGGCTCCACCATTGGTGAGAGCACAGCCTCCTCTGGCATTCCACATCTTCCATTTCTACTAGTGACTGAAAACTTTTTTCAAATGATACAACTCCTTATTCCTATTTTAAAGGCTGTTGTGGAGCAAATATCATGAGAAGAAGCAATCTACTGAAACAAGAATGTGAAGTAAAAGAATTCTGTTTCAATGCTTTCTTTGCAGCATGTTTATTTATTGCTGTCATTGCCGTGGCTCTCAGTGCTAAAGGGCACAGCCTAGGAGATGTAGTGCCATATTTTACCCTGATTGTGCTGACACACGGTGGGATTTCTTCTGCCTCTTGATTTTTTTTTCCAATTGGCAGACTACTTTTTTTATTGATTTGGCTTTTTGATGTGAATACAGTTTTGAGTGGTGATGTGTTGAAGCAGATATGCTCACTTTTTGCGAGAAAATAGAAGTTAAACATAAGATTTTTCTGTACTGCAGTAGGAGGTCTTCAGAAATTAAATGTAATTATGGAAGGTGAAATTTCACATAAAAACCTTCAAAATATGAAAAAAAAGTTTACCTTTGTAAAGAAACTTAGCTGAGCAAGTAACATTTACTAGTGCTAGCAGATAGGTCATTAAAAACACATTTGTTCTCTGTTTAATGTTTTTGTATGAGTAGAAAAAGCTGAGGTGACTGCAGGCTAGCACCAAAAACATTCTGAAAGGAAGATGTGTTGTCTTTAACATGAGTGATATTTCCTATGGTGACTGCTATGAAGTACATTTGGGTTGCTAACATTCATTTCCTAGACTGAACTAGACTGGAGGTTATTTTTGCCTGAGATTCGTAATTCATCTACTAATCTCCTTCAATTATTCTACTGGATGTTTATAGATTCCCGATTCCCTTTTAATATCTGCTAATGGGTAATTACAGTCAGCAATCATTCTTGCCATGGAAATTGCTAAAGTAATTTCAGAAACAGTGTTGTCATTTGTGTGAAACAAAAGATGGAATGAAAATCAAAACTGTACCCTCTGTCTTTTGTCCTGTAGCAAAAGATGGAAAAACTGGTTCTGCTTGCTTTTGTGCAGCAGTTACTGAGGGGAACACACAGTGCATATCACTTCACTTGGTTCTTGCTGTTAGGGTTTGTTTTAATACTTCATGGGTGAGACTGCTGTTTAGCCAACAGACAGCTTTAGGTGAGCAAGACTTGAGTCCTTGGTAAGAGAATAGCTAAGTGAAAAAAGTACTAGAAAAATTGTCCAGGAGGTTACTGTGGGTGTGCTTGTGAATACATCAGTGGTTTCGAAATGAAGAAC
Organism: Aegotheles bennettii; assembly: GCA_013398125.1. Taxonomy (NCBI): domain Eukaryota; kingdom Metazoa; phylum Chordata; class Aves; order Caprimulgiformes; family Aegothelidae; genus Aegotheles; species Aegotheles bennettii. Next base: position 1,240,475 of record VZRW01005737.1, on the reverse strand, counting down.
AGAACTGCCACGTATTCAGATCCCATTTGGAAAGGCATTGACTGGGTCTGTAGCTGCTGTGAATAATTCTCCCAAGGGAGGGGAGCAAGGACGTGATCACTGCCCTTCTGTGCATTCTGTGTCGAGTGCGCAGGACGGTGCAGGTTTATCTGACCCAGTCCTCAGCCTGTCACTGAGCTAGCACCTGAAAACTGCTCATGCTCTGCAAATACAGAGAATAAAGGAGAGCCACCACAAGAACTGTTTTGTTGTTATCAGTCTGATTTTTGTATCAAGTAGCACATCTTTCTTTCTGTTACTCCACCTTGCACTGCCGTGGGGAAGAATGCTCTCAGTGCTGCAGTTCAAGAGAGAAGTCACCGTGGTGAATGGCTTCCTGCTCTCGAGGGAGGCTGTACCTGGTGATACATTGCATATTGCTTATGACAAGGATGGAGTTGGGAAATGAAGGAAGTCCTTGCTGCTTTGGAGGCAAAAGGAATTGTGTTCTCACCTTGTCAGCTGATTTGCCTCGTCTGCCCTGAGCCTTTTTTTTCCCTGCTTTGCCTCAGGAAGGGGTTGGTCTGTGTGATGATGCCTGTTCCCAGATTAGCTTTCCTTGTGAAGAGACTTGCTTTTGTAGGTACTTATCTTGAGCAAACTGCAAAAGAAAGAGGCTTCTCTGACTTCTGTAACATGACTTGTTAGTGTAGCCCACAATATCGTGTTTCAGTTGGTTTCTTTAAAGCACTTGGTCTTTATGGGCTCTGTAGTACGGTCATCTCTATGCTGCAACAGTTGAGCCCAGGCCAGTTCTTAAGAAAACCTTGTGTATTGACACAAAGCACTGTGGACAGTTTTTAACTAGCCCAGGAGAACAAAAGAGCTTCAGTGCAAGCATAGTAGCCAAATGAAATGTTTTCTTTCATATTTTTTTTTGGTAACAAAATCCTGTGGCTTTGTCAGTAGGAGACGAGAGAGTTTAGCAATGCTTGAAAAGTCCTACCTATGGGAAGGAAAGCATACAGCGGTCAGAAATACCCAGATTTGTTGAAGATAGAGATGTCTTTTTTTGCTTGCAAGTGAAAGGTGGCTGTGCATGTGCACCCTGCCTTGCCCAGTACTCACCTAGATTAGTTTCTGTTGCTGAATTTGAACACGGCCTTGTTTCCAGTGGCTTGAAACAGAGTAGATTGGGAAAGCTGTAGTTGTTCCCATTCATGTTCTGGAAGGAATCTCCTTGTTCCAATTTTTATGCCTATCACATGTCCAGGGTTTGCTCTTACATATTCATTGGGCAAATTTCTGTATCTGACCAAATTGCTTTTCACATTAATTGGCATGTGGAGCTCACCCAGATCTGACTGAATCGTGTTCATTCGTTTGGTAGATGTTCCTGTAGGTTCACAGTGCAGTTTCCAACCCATACTGCTGGGGTTGGTCTGTAATACACTAATCTAGTTGACAAATTGTTCCTTCTCCTTTCTAATTCTTCACGACACAGTGGAGGCTTCTAAAGAACTGAGGCTTTTTCTCAACAAACTGATGATTGAGTCCCTGTTTGGCTCGGTGTGTTTGCCACTGGTGCTTCTGGGAGTGCTGTTTGGTTTTTGTGGCTTGTTGCTGTTTCAGGGTTACATCTCTCTAGTGGGGTCAGAACAGCCAATCTCCAAGAAACAATGATCAGAAAAAAGCAAAAAATGATGCTGTGGTGCACAGTGCTCACGTGATCCTTAAATATATAAATGGGAGTGTGTTAAATTGATGATTTTACTAGGGTGTGATGTAGAGAGAGACAGAATCTTTTTCTCTCTCTCAAGTCTGTCTTCTACATTTTCAGAAGGTCACCTGAAAAAAATTCAGAGAAGGGGGAAGTGCACAAAAGGTGGTGACTTTCAGCTAAGTCTATTAAAGCTCCTTAAAAAAATGATTGTCTTGCATGTTAATGGAAAGAGGTAATGCCAGTAAAAAATGTCAGGGAAAAACCAAACCAAACAAACAAAAAACACACAAAAAAAGGAAAAAAGTTCTTTTAAGTGTTGTGGTTTTGGACCTGAAATACAATTCCTGTACGAATACGTGTATGTATATTTATGGTTTTGATTGTAAGATGATGATTAGCAGGTCATTATGTTTGTCACATGTAAAAAAGTGTTTATTCAGCTAATGCATAATTGCATGATTCTCGAATAGCTAATTTTGTGTGTTGCAAGTAATTTGCAATTTAGAAAATATTTAACTTGTACTGAAGGAGCACAAGTTGCTCTGTGGTGCTTTTAAAAAAGGGGTGTGGTGGTGGCAGTGGGACATGGAGTGCAAATTGAAACTCTTGAGTTGAATCATTATCTCAAAGTAGCATTTATGTTATAGATTCTTGGTTATAGCTTCTTGGTAAACCAACAAAGTACTTTTTGAGGATTTCTTTATGAATGATTCCTGGGTCATAGCATTTTCTTTGCAAAACTCAATTAAAGAAATCCTCAGATTACTTGTAATGTATATCCAAGGAGATCAGCAGAGGAATGAACAAATCGGTAAGGTAGCAATCTCTTTTTCATTAAAATGGAGTAAGCCATTGAAGAGATCTGTCTGTTCAACTTGATGTCCTGTAAAATTCTTAAAATAATATTCAGAGAGAGTTCCAAGCTGACATTTGTCATCTTTTTCATCTTTTGAACATTAGATAACTGAACCACAGCCACACAGTACAGTTCTGTAGAATAGAGATGGTGCCTGCTATTGTTTTTTCATTAACATAGAAGAATAAATTACAGAAAGCAAGCGGTGAAGTCCTTTTTCTTGGCTTTCAATATTAAGTAGCCCAAGACTTGTGTCTCATAATTTTGAATGTATTACTGCTTAGCAATTAATATTTATTTTTAGAAAACTGATTTCGTTCTGCTAGCTGGAAAATAAAGCACTCTCTCAAAATACCCATTATCATAAAAACTACCCTCAAAATAATGTATCTGCAATTACATTAAAGAGCTTTTTCAGTGTTTTTATTCTGAAAATACACTTTTAGAGGGGACTGGGACAGCAAGTCTGTCATCTCCTATGTATAGTGGATCACATCAGACAGTGAGTTCCTGCACCCCGTCTCACAGTAAAGGAATTATTCTGGCTGTTGAATGAGGTGTCTGTGCATCACAGCTGTGACCTTCCCACTGTCTGCAGCGAGTTGTCTTTGTAACTGAAAGATGAATTCAGATGAAAAAACTTGCCCGTGCGCACCTTCCAGTAGGTTTCTTTTCAGAAAAAAATGGCTTGCACTCAAATGAAGTAGTTCTGCAATCACCTGTATGACTTGGAAAATGCACTAGGGCATTATTTGAATGTTTCAGTTTCTTCTTGGCATCTCCTTTACTTTAAGTGTCAATGATTTCCAAGATGCATTCACCCACCTTTACAAGAGCATTATTATGCACATGCAGATGGCATGAGTACCAGAATAATTTTTTCAGGTGAAAAATGAGAGGCGTTTTATTACAAAGAAAAGCTCAGTAATAACCAGTATGGCTGAGATATTAGGTGTACCATTAACCATACACAGGAAAGATGTATTGAAAGATGTCTTCAATTTAATTTCAGCTTTTAATACCCGTGTGAGTTTGTTCTGTGTGTTACTGAATAGAAGCGATGCAATATGGTCTTTTTTCTTTTTGTGATTAATCCAAGTGTGTGTTATACTCTGGGCAGGAAGTTCTAGATACTTATTTTGCTGCAAAGGTTCACTTTTTTTTTTGTCCAGTCTCAGTATTGGTATATTAATAATTGAGTAGTGTGGTAGTGTGTGGCTCTATTTATATAGGCTAAATCACTCAGTATGTTTTCTGAAACTTTCTCTTGAACACCACTTCTGGCTGTAGCGTGAATGCCATCTAAACACATAGTGGTTAAGCTTTTTGCCTTTTGAGAGTAACTGGCTAGGATTTGGCTTCTCTACCAGTCTTTTAGCAGGTTATTTCTCCCCAGAGCAATGGCCTTCGGCACCATGGTGACAGCAGTCAAGTGGCAAAGAAGCTGTTGTCCTGTTATGAAGTTTTAATAAGACTCCTTCTGAAATCCTGTTTTTCATGCTTCCCTCCATCCCATCCCTCTGCTTTTTTTGTTTTACGTCTCTTGGCATTGAGTGAACTATATTCATGAATCTATTTGAAAAACATTGGTCATTAGTAATTAACAATACAGTTCATTCCTTAATGTTCATTGTTAACAGAACACACCTATTGCCCTGGAAACACTATTAATTAGAGTTGAATGAAATACATGCAACTAGATGTTAAGTATCTCTCTTGTTTAAAAAAGAAGTTTCCTGAATTTTGGCTTGGACAGTTGTATTCTTTTCTCATTTTCTATGCCTTTTAATTGAAATGTGAAAGGAATATAAAAAGGATTACTTAAAAATTAAGATGCATGTTTGGAAAAAGAATACAAACAATGTGTATTGTGATTAAAGATTTTATATCTAGACATGCATACACATGGGTGTGTGCATCACTTCAGAGCAGTTGCTAGTACTCAGTTACACAACATGCTTATGGAAGCTGTGTGATTTGCTCAAAATGAACCAAAATAAATTTAGTACAGTTTTCCTATGAAAATGTTCCAGCTGGTAGAGAAGGGTGTGCTGGTGTGTGCAGGGCAGCCATTGGTGAGTGCTGCCCGACCCCTGCCTCTGCGGTTGCAGGGCAGTGTTGCTCACACACGAGGCTGTGGGGCTTCCACCCCATCAGCAAGAAGCAGGTTTTGCTCACTGGGTAAAGCATGCAGATAGCAAGTTTAAGGAACGTCCTTTTGGTTTTTTTTCCTTGGGGAACATCATGTATGCTTAACTGAATACATTAATTTAATAATACTGTTTCTCTGCAGAGTTCATCCCAGGAAGTGAGAGTCAAGCTTATGGAAAGGAGTTAGAGACTTGCAAAATAATAATTAAAAAAAACCCACGCCAAAAACTCCTACCTGCACAAGAACAAGTTGATCTAGAGATTCATGCGTAGAGCTGGTGATGAATTGCTCATGGTTTTGGGGAAGCTGACTCTTTTGCTTTTGGTTGCATTGGAAATCTGAAGTTAATGCTGATGAGAAGTAGAATCAGAATGTGGGTTACTCAGTGTGCCTACAGATCGCCAAGGCAGCAGCAAAAAGACAAAACTTCTCTTTGAAGCAGTACTTTCAACCGTATCTTACTGTATGCACTGGGAGCTGAGAGAAATAGCAGCCAGCCTAGGAGAAAATGCCAGCTAAAGGTAAATACTTCTTCAACGAAAATGATGACTGCAGGATATCGGACCCGCTCTATGAGAAGTACCGCTACACAAGCCAGCAGCATCCACTCCTGCTATTGCTGCTCTTCATTGCAATCATCTTCTGGACTACTTTAATTATCATCTTTTTTGTCACTGATGTAAGTACACTTTTTTTCTTGTTTTCAAAGATGATGAGGAATCACTATAACAGCACGCAAAACATTTCTGGCTAATTACTTTTCTGAGCTACGTGGTATCAAAGTTGCAATGTGGAAAGAAATCAAGCGTGTGTAATGCTGTGTATGTGTTTGAAAAGACAAGGAAGAGAGGAGGCTTGTCAGGCACATGCAGAGTTGTTCCTTCCTATATGTTATGAACAAATCATAATCTATGCTAAATGGTAGCTATGATTGTAATTAAGTAATAAAGGGGCCATGGAAGGTATAAAAATGTAAATTAAAATATCTTGCGTCATGTTTCATGTGTACTTTTTAGAGTCGTCTAAGAAATGTAAAATAATATAATGATTCATTGGTTGTGAATTCTTGAGGTGGTTTTTTTAAGCACTTGTAGATATTCATTCCTATTCTTTTTTCTTTTTGGTACTAAAAACACAACAACAGTCTTCTAGTACAAATAATCTGTTGAATCAATAGTTAGCAAAGAGCAGGGATCCTATAGGCATAGGCAAAATGCAACTTAAAGAATTTTTTGTTGTCTAGCATAATATAATTTTATGTAAAGAAATTATGTGTTCTTCAAGCCAGCCCAGCTGACAGCTGGTAAAAAGGGGAGTTGGTTTACAGATAAAGTTGTAAAAAGGTAATAAGGAAGCTGTTACAATCCTTCATTGCCTTCTAACACTGCTTTCCAAATAACTGTGCTTCATGAGAAATTGTCCTTAGGTCTCTCTTTAGGAACAAATTTAATCTTACGAGTTGCACTTATATCCCTTTTAGCTTTTATTTCTTAGAAAAGGAAAGAAATAGCAATGCTATTTGTATGTTACAAGTCATCTGCTGTAAAACTCAGAAAAAAGCTGTTAGACTCCCTTTTAGCCAAGCTTGAGCTCCTTAAATGCATTTCTTTGGGTACATCTACATTGTACAATATAGTATAGTTAAAACCTAGCTTAAAAGACAAAACCACTGACTTGGGAAACAGTAATGATGGAACCGGGATAGATTTGGTATCTATAATTTATTATATTATCTCTGTATGTGTGAATACTGGAAAGTGTTAATACTACTTAGGAACTCAGGCTGGCACATTCTAAAGCTGTCTGAGCTGTTTCCAGGACAGTATAGATGCATTTTCCATTTTTTTCTCAAGGGGACATTTAAACCAAATGTAATGCTTTGTTCTGCTTTTGCAGGATGCACACTATCACCTTGCCTTCATCACTGCAGTGTGTGCTGCTCTTGTCATATTTGCAGTCATGTACTTACTTTTATGCATTGAATCCCTATTTCGGAGATGGCTGACGTTGTTTGGAGTTATGATTTGGATTTGCTTCTTAATCGTAGCATACGTATCTCTTTTTGAAAGAGAAAATGATTATCAGCTGTGGGAACAGGTATGTGTATCTTGTTCATTCAGGTACTTACACAGAACTGGTAGTCAGTGTATATGAATGTGTTGGTGTGCTTGATTTTTTCTGAATCTTACAGCTGCATAGTGATTTTTTCTTGAGGTTTAGGTTGACTTTTCTAAATTGGTTTTATTGCTTTATTATAGTCAATTTTAGTTTGTATTCTTATAGTGAAAATACAGTTCAGCTGAGAAAATTGAGTAAGTGTATAAATCTATGCAGGAATTCCATCTTTGAGTTGTATTTAATTGTATTTTTGTTTAAGGTTTTTACTAAATCTTTATTATGAATTCACCTTTAAGAAAATTTTTCATTAATAATCCTTGCTTTGTTAATTTATATGGGTCAGAGTAGTGTTCAAGAAGTGCATGAAGGACTCTATAGCTGGGTGTGCCCGAGGGAGCATGTTTTCAAATCAATGGGAGAGGTGAAGTGAACAATAAGAATTAATGACACATCCTGGCACAGCTGGGTGTGGCTAAAGTTCATTGCTTAGTATCTCTGATCAGAAGACGGGCGATTTCATGATGCCAAAAATATCATAATCTGTAGGAAACTCCTCCTAGGCTCTCATAATGTAAACAGAAGAGTTTTTAATTAAATAAAAATGAATTTTTATCTTGTTTTACTGACTCTTCCCCTCTTTATTTCGAATAAAGGAGGATATAAATTATTAGTTAAACAACCAAAATCTGATTTGTATTATGGCCTGGATCCAGCACTGTGTATTTACAGTTGCTATTCACGATTTTTTACTTAAGGAAGAAGCTTTTACCTTAGGAAAAAAACAAAACTTATTGTTCTTAACTGTAAGTACAAACGTAACAAAGCAAGAATTTACTTTGCTGCTTTCAGTGCTGCAAGCCAGTGTCTTGTGGTGTTGTCATGTGGTAATAATTCATCAATGTTGATTTAAAATAAAAGGAGAGCCTAGATTAGAAAGTAGGAGCGAATTGGTTCATTTCAGACTTTTATCTCAAGTTATGAGTTTATTACTAATCAGAGCTACTATTTAAATGCAGGTATGACCTTTGCTTGTCTGTGCTTATGAAACTGTTACACAGCGTTCAGAACATCGTGTGGTAGGGGTTGTACGGATGGCAGGAAGAGGTTTTTTTTTTTAGTAGTGTAAAGATGAACATGAAAAGATTACTTTTGTTGAAATAAAGCTTTTATTTGCTTGTTTGTTTGTTTGTTGTTGTCCCGACCAAGCTGTCTATTCTGGTAACACATTTAGGTGCAGTCTGGGCTTTGAGACTTCCTTGAAGGGTGCTTATGTCTGGAACTGCACAGGTTGAGTCGCAATGATGAGATGGAGTTGAGCCAGGAACACTGCAATGTTTTCCTCTGGTCAGGGCTGTTAGTTTCCATATATATGACCTAAACACTACAACAAATCTATAAATACGGATTTAAGTTTTGTAGACTTTCCTTCTCATCCCTAGGATTTTTGTGGACCATTGTGTGTTTTGTAGAATCTGTGCAGCTAAATATGTAGATAGTGGCAATAATGATTATTCTCTTGTGTCAGCACCAGGAAGTAATGCTTGGATTTTACTGTTGGTTTTTTTTTAATCAAATATGTAGTAAACATGCATGTGATCAGCTGATGATAAAATTAGAATTAATAACTTGGAGAAGGTGGGAAAACTGATTCTATTCAATATTGCTATCCTTGCATCACACTGTTCCTGATACACGATTGTACAAAGTTCATCTTCAGCTGTAGTGGATAAATTAAGGATGAAGTGCAAGGACAACTGAAAAAAATAAAGGTGTTATGTCATGTTAAACAGTCTCATCTATGAATCTATAGCTGCTAATTCCCTTGAAGGTTTTAGGACTACCCCTGTCCTTAATGTTTTAAGTTGTGTTTTTGAAACATCAATATTTAATTGTTCAGTCTGAAAATGAGCAAGAATCCTGCTACTTTTCTCCTTGTTCCATAGTGATTTTTGGCAGCCACCTAGTGATGTGTATGTGTGATAATTTTTTTTTTCCTTTCTTTTTCTCTTTCTTTCCAAAGGTGCCATTCTTTCTATTCATAATCTTCACAGTTTATACCATGCTACCCTTTGGGATGAGAGGTGCTGTCATAATTAGCGTTCTTTCTGCTCTCTCCCATATTATTGTTCTAAGCGTTGTGGTAAGCATGAATTCTCAGGAAAATAAGGAATCCATTCTATTTCAGGTAAGGAAATACTACTTGGTTAAGTAATTAAATATCCTAGTCGTATTGCCATTTGATATTGGCATAGCTGTCCTGTTCAGATAAGTTTCAAACTTCCACGTGGGTGTTCCAAATTCATGGATTTGGAGCTTGGACCCAGTGTGTTTTGCATGCTTTGCATAAAATTGCAATTATTTTAATCTCTAATATATTTTGGTTTTCTGACCTAAGTGGAAGAAGCAGAATTATTATTTTAATTTTTTAACTAAGTTACTCAAAATATGACAAACTTTATCACAATCTTTCTTCACAATCTGTGCTGTTTCAGATGGGTATTATCTAACTTCATCTGGCACTGCCTACAGGGTGGATCAAAAGGGCCAGTGCTGCCCTGGGGAGTCAGCAGTGCTTGGGAAGTGCTACTGGGTGCTTTTAGGGTTCCCAACACTTACTAATAGGGTGTGTTCAAAGGAGTACCCCAGCTCTTTTGATGCAGGTGTGTGTCAGACGTCATACAGCACGCTGATGCATGAGTTGTAGACTGGTTTCTCCCTAAATCAACCATTGGTGCCTGCAAATAAATGTTAAATGATATAGCAGAATTTTCCATTTTACTATACTCCTGCGTGTCCGTACAGGAATGCCCATGACTGTGAAAGTTAGCTTATGCATCCCAGGTACATCCTGGCTAATTGCAACACTGTCATTTGGTGTGTGACAGGGTAAGAGAAAAATGGAGTGTGGTCTGGGGTTGGTTGCTTTTAAGGGACTAGTATATGTGTATTAGTGAAGTATCTATGACTGTTCCGTCTAGATAAATAATTTGTCTTCTTGTGCAGCTCCTTGCCAATGCTGTAATTTTTCTTTGTGGTAACTTGATGGGTGCCTTTCACAAACGCCAGATGCAGGTTGCTTCGTGGGATTTGTATAGATACACATTAAAGTGCATTCAGGTCCGAATGAAACTGAAGATTGAAAAGAGGCAACAAGTGAGTGAACTAATTCATATTATGAATTGCTTGTTTTAATTTCTGAAGTCTGTATCATTTTATAAGGTTGGTGACTAACACACATTGAAAGGCTTGGTCCAATCTTCTGTGGTACCCACCTAGTGTCAGAAATAAAAGTCATGCCATTTGCAACAAAAGAAGGAAGTTAAAGGGAGGCAGCTGTTCTCTGTGTCCTCTCTATATGAAAATCACAGTAATTGTGACAGGAATGTAATTGCCAGTTGTTTTAGTTACTTTCTTCCTAGTATAAAATGTTACTGGGACTGGCCCAAGGTAACTTAAAAGAACATGTCCTTAATGTCTTGAAAAATACTTGTAAGGTCATTTCTGCAGTTAGTTTCATGCTTCCCCCACTCACATTTTTTTTGTTTTGAATTCTAAAAAGTATTATTTGTTCTGGTAGCTTCTTGTCTCACAAATGACTCTTCTTTTGCTAGAAGGAAAAAACTGGAGCCTAAGGGAGAAAAAAATTGTAAAACAGAATACTGTATGCGAGTATGTTATTGTTTATTTCCATCAACTCCAGTGGTATTTAAAGAGTAAGCAAGGAACATGAATTTCTTACTGAGAAAGGATTGTAAAGAAGTATCACAGCTGGAACTAGGGCACCTTTCCTTTTGTTATCCTGGTATAAATAGGGTTAAGAACAGCAGTTCTAGAAGGCTGATGTGTACTGAGTTCCCTGCCTACCAGTTATTAGATAAAAGGAAGGGGCTGAAAAGTGACTGACTAGATCAAATTGAAAAGAAGAAAATGCCACACTGCTAGTGCGATCTGTCCTCTGATGCTAATCTTGTGAGATGAGATGACGAATCTGCATGCAAGTCTTGGCAGAGTTTCCCCACACAGCAGCCAGGGAAGCATCTAATCGGCTTACACAGACAGTGTGCTCTCATTCTTTGGGTGATGTGGTAACCTGCATGTGGGTTTTTTTAGTGGTTGCTTGTTTGAAGTGTAGATATGCTTAAGTCTATGGACAGCTTTCTTTTAATCTGTGTTGTAATTTGTCACACAATTTTGAGTCTCCTTTTTGCCACCCATTTTTTCTCAGTGAAAAAAATGTTGAGAAATGCAGTTCAGGGTTCATCATCACTTCCTTGAAAACCGTGTAATGTGTCAGCCTCAGATGGCTCCATTACATTCACTGGGACTCTGCTGTCAGTTTAAATTGTTCCCCAAGGCTGACTTTCCTAGTATTAAAGTGTTAGAGGAAGGGAAGGAGATGTTTCTGTTTCTGGGGGCAGTCTCAAACTAAACTGCTGTCTGTATCTGGTCTAGTCCAGTACTTGATGCTCCAGGACTCCCTCTTCCCACTGGGATCCCAAGGCATTTCTTTTTGGTGGCAGGCACTGGTTAAGCTTACTGCCATCTATATACTGCTGGATCGGGTGTTCAGGAAAAGGGCGCAAAGGAATGTAAAAGTCTTTTCTGGAAAACCAAACATGCATCACTCAAAAGCTATTTGAATAAAAGCATTTTACTTTTTAAAATTCCTTCTTGCACTCATTAAAATCCTACAGTTTCAAATTTACCGTGTTAGGAATTTTGCATTGGTCATTTTTTTGCCTCTTTTTTTAGGAAAATTTGCTTTTATCCATCCTGCCAGCTCATATCTCTATGGAAATGAAGCTAGCAATCATAGAGCGACTAAAGGAAACTAATGACAATAGGCAAATGCATGACAACAACTTCCACAGTTTATATGTAAAAAGGCACCAAAATGTCAGGTAAGTGGGTACTCTAGAAGTAATCAGTACATATAGTCCAGTGAAACTAAAATTTGGAGCTCGACTTTCAGGCTCAAGTGAGCTTCCTTCCTGCTGTAGGAAGATAACATTGTCCTGAACTGATGTGCTGTCTTTTAAATCAGTTGAGATACTTGAACCCTTTTTTCTGGAGTTGTTTTCCAAAGGGGGAGATGGTTTCTATTAAGTGCACTTTAATATTTAAGCTGACTGTGGAAGAGACATATCTTCATATTTCAATTATGTTGTTTTTTTCTTTTGTTCTTGTCTAGCATTCTTTATGCAGACATTGTAGGATTTACTCGCCTTGCCAGTGACTGCTCTCCTAAGGAACTAGTAGTGATGCTGAATGAACTGTTTGGAAAGTTTGATCAGATTGCCAAGGTAGGTGTTGCAGTTTGTTGTGCAGTAGCAATAAAGGCCAGCATTGGAAAATCAAGAAGTCTTTTTTGCATGTCAGAAGGCAGCTGGTGTTAGTGCTTCTGAAGTCAGGAAGGGAAGACTGCTTTGGCTTGAACTCTAACTAGCAAAATCACCTTAAAACCAAAATAGGAAGTCTAGCAAGTTGTTACTGTGATTTCAATTCTTGAGTCTGGAGGCTCATCTGTGCTCTTCAGGAAATTGTCTGATGGCAGTAAATGATCATAAAAGGACTGTAGGAGGTGCTGTATATGAGCTCTATTGAGGAGCTTTGCTGTGTTAGGATTGTTTGTTGGCACTACAAACGGAGAACTCAGGCGCACATTTAAATTCATAAATTCAGTCACAGCGCATCAGACCAAGGAGTTCTTTTAGCTCAGGAGTAATAATTAGTAATGGATACTTACAGAAAAGTGTAAGAATGCAAAGTAGAGGCTGAGATTGAAGACATTTGGTCATTTTTTGCAACTGTACCTCAGATACAAAAATAGAAAAGCAAAAACACTTGAAGTGGTCGTTTCTGTTACTCACCAGTGAACAATGTCCAGGCATGTAGATGTGGGAAAGGAGAAGTAAGCTTTGCTCCAACAAGGATTGAATGGAGCTTGACTTCCTCAAAATGATATAGACAAGTCCTGCCTTTAGTGTCATTAACCTACTTGCAGTTCACTTTTTCCTGTTAAATATGTTTATCATAACTTCCCAGGAGAATGAATGCATGAGAATAAAAATCCTGGGAGACTGTTACTACTGTGTCTCAGGCCTGCCTGTGTCCTTACCGGTTCACGCCAGGAACTGTGTTAAGATGGGACTCGACATGTGTGAAGCCATAAAGTAAGTATAGCACAGAAGACTTTTTAACGTATCAAGGCTATGAAGGTATTGAATAAAGTAATGCTTAGTTTTCCTGTTGACATTCAGAGTGTGTTTATTAGCTGTAGTTGGATAGTTGTGTGTTAGGTCATAAGTTTGTCTCTTGTCTTCGCACTGTGTGTGTGATGAGACTAAACCTGAACGGGTGTCTGGGAGGAGGACAGAAAATCAAAAGTGTTTACTTATGCTCTAATACGCTTCTCCCTTCACAGGCAGGTGAGAGAAGCCACAGGAGTGGATATCAACATGAGGGTTGGGATTCACTCTGGGAACGTGCTGTGTGGTGTCATCGGGCTCCGGAAGTGGCAGTATGATGTCTGGTCACACGACGTGTCCTTAGCGAACCGCATGGAGTCCGCGGGTGTGCCTGGGTGAGGATCTTCCCTGTCCATCCTGATTCACTGTCATCCTGTTTTTCCCAATCCTGGCTTATGCATCTGGAATTTGTAACTGTGCTGTGACACAAATCCTCATAATGGGATGATGAAAATAGGACAAATGTGTACTTACTAGAGTTGTAAAATGTTAGTGTTTTCTGATTCTCTTTTCAATACACTATAAAATTCTGTTCTTAGGCAAGTGACTGTTTCTTGACCTTCCCTTCACTGGAGAAACTTGTGTGTCTTCAGCAGTGCATTATGTGCATAGGGATAATACTATATTTGTAAGTTTAGCTGAAGAATAGATATGCTACTTATGTTGACAAGGCAAAACTGCATATTTACCTACTGGTAAATCAGTTGCACTTGATTTATATCAGTTCTATATTAACCACCACCACCCCCCAAGAAAACACAACTCAGAAATTAAAATGCAGCCTGATGAGGATCATGCAAGCAAGGAGAGTTTGGAGCTGTTGACTGTTGCTTATTTTCTCTGCATAGCATTTGTCATGGGCAAAATGGGAAGGAAAGTGAGTAGTCCTGAGTGGAAGAGCTGAGGCAAAGCAGTAATGTAAGTTGCCATGTGCTGCTCAGCAGTGCGGAGGGTTGGCTCTGAGGTTGGTACTCATGCTGCCTTTTTGAAGATGCTTATTAAAACACAAATATAAAAGTTTTTTAAAAACACTAGCATTTTGTATTTTCTTGGTGTATGACAGTATTTTTTTTTAAAAAATTGAACTTAGGGATTAGAATTCAGCTAAGAAAAATGGTGGGGTTTTTTGGTAGTCTGCACCAAAAAAGACTACATTAAGAGTTTCCTTTTTCCCATTCCCAAATGAGAACATGATTTTGTAGGCTCTCTGTAGTCTGTGCAAATCAGTACTTATTGATTGAATAGCATTCATATGCATATATGTTTAAGCATTGAAGGTCTCAGACAGCTTTTAGGTATATGTTTGTAACTTAAAAATTAACTTCTACAAAGTGATAAGGGGATATGAATATCAAATTGTTTTCTTGCATTCGATACCAAAACAGAAAGAAAGCTAATTGGAGCTTGGTTAACAGTTGTAATACCATCCAGGTTGAGTGTTTGAGTGTTGACTCAGCATGATTAAACAAGAGTAGTCATAAAATTTCTTCAACGTGACTCTGAATATTGAGTGCAGTTTGTTGGGTATTCTGTATTAGCATGGTAAATGCAGTAGTGCATGTTACAGCTTGCCTTTGAGAGGCAGCTTCAGTGACAGCAGCTTTTGGTTATGTGCTGATCCTGGAATCCAGCAAGCATTACTTACTGTTGAGAAATCATCAGCATAGTAATTTAAATGGAAAGAAGTGTGCACTGAGATCTGAAATGTACGGCAGTGTGTGATTTGGGGAAAAGGGGGGAGGAAGCTTGGTAAAATGGGAGATGGACAGTGGACAAATGTACTGCCTTTTGAGATAAGTGGAAAGCCACAGAAAACTTGCTGCTGTACATGACTGTGTTTTAAGCCTTAGTTAATACAGACAACACCCAGTAAGCCTCAGTCCCTATGGAAGAAAATGCTTAGAGCAAGCTTTAGAATGTCAGATTTGAAAGTCTGCCTTGATTGCAAAACTGCATAATCAAGGTAATGATTAAAAAAAAGAGTTTTTTGATACAATTATCAGTAAACAAATAAAAATATACATCCTCTATATTCCAAAACTCTTACCTTTTGGCTCCAAAAGGATTGAGGAATTCTTTGTTCTTCCTTGAGGAAGCTACAGCCAGTAGTCTTGGCTAAACTGTGTAAACCTACATGCAGCTAAAGGCAATAGAGGCCAACAGGACAGCGATCCCCTTGCTCTCTGTAGTGCTGCACTCTGTCAGCTTCCATTCTGGAAATGTTCTACTCCTAGCTCCGTGCTGATGGATTGTAGGACTGGCAGCACAGTGTTTAACCCCTCAGTGCCAAAGAAAAATCAGAAAAGCTGTGGGAAGATGAACAATGAGAAAGCAGAATTTAAGAAAAGTAACAGTATTTTATGAACGCACTCAAATCTCTTGTTGAGAAATTCTCTTGTTGGGAAATTCTATGGAAAGATATTACTCGTAATTTATATGGAAATGTGTCATTTGGGATACTGAACCAAATTATGTTTAAGGGGAAGTGTGAATGGGCACAGAAAAATACTAGCTGCTCCCCTTAGATGTGTGTTGCTGTTGTTGCTGTTATGCTCTCCTCTGATTGTTTCAGTCAGAAAAAGCAGACTTCCATGTTTATCCTCCTAGTTGACAAAAAACCTTTTCCAGCTTTTTTTCCCAGACTTTGTAACTGTCTCCTCCCTTTCTCGTGCATTTCTAGCATGAGACAGTCCTTGCTTGTCTTTTGTTTGTGAGCTTTCCTTGCAGCTCTTGCCATCTGAAACAACCTGCCTGTGAGTCTCTATCTTGTCAGTCATCAGATCTCCTTTGATTACTTTTCTTCTTGTTTCTTGTATGTATCTGCTTACTTCAATTAAATTTTATACCGATCCTATCTCATGATGGGAAGTGTTTTTTAGCATACTTGCTATGAAAGATGTGTGACGAAGAACCACAGTAAAGGATTGCAAATATGTTTTTTTAAGTACTGGCAGGATTTTGCAGTTGGCTGACAAAGCACAAGATGGCTGAAAAGCAGAAATATCAGCAGGAGCTATTGAAATGTAAATGAAATGCTTACTGTGACCTTTCTGTAAATGTTTGGGTCTCTTGTTCTTTCTCCCCTTCTCAGCCGTGTACACATCACTGAAGCAACATTAAATCACCTAGGCAAAGCTTATGAAGTAGAAGAAGGGAATGGACACTTGAGGGATCCTTACCTTGAATCCATGAATATCAAAACCTACTTAGTGGTTGATCCAAGGGTATGTCTAAGTTTCAAACGTGTATATTTATTCAAGTATATACTTACATTTTAAGTATATAGGTGTCTGTGGTGCATACACCTTTCTAATTCAGGAACAGAATTAAAGCGTGATATGAGTTATCTGAGTAGCTTGGATCTGGGACTTAGCTCTGAAAGCTTGTCCTACTGTTTTATGACATGACTCTTAGCTTGAAGGTAGTAAGTGTTATGCTGAAACCTCTTATATGCTCCACATAGTGTAAAAATACATATTTGACTATGTATTTGCATGAATTCTCTCACAAATCCAGATTAAAAGAGGGGATGAAGTCATGAAAGAATACTTGTACTGTGTGGCTGCTTTCAGATAAATTATTCCCTGTAAAATAGCTTCTGACATCTTCTTCCTCACTGTCTTACATGTGAGATTCACCTTCTTTTCAAGGTGTAATGTCAGCAACTGTTGGTTGCCTCTGAGAGCCTGATAACTGCAATCACCTGAAGTATTACAGTTTTGAATCTGCTTGTGGTTGATGAGTAAAATATTTCAAAAGAGAAAAGTATGAAAATCGCAAACATCTTCCCTTCAGGGTCTTTACAGGAAGGAACAGTAGAGAGCCACTTTTAATTAGCGAGAACTCAATCTTATCTTTGTTGCATGTTTTATGTACTCAACACTGTAACACCCCCTTTGATGTACATAGCACATATTTTCAGAATGAGGATCTAAGTCTATTAAAATGTTTCATGCTCACTTGTTAGAGAATAACCATTCATTGAGGTATTGGGTTTATTCTGTGGTTTTAGTTTCCTTTCAGACCCACAAGGGTATTGCTGCATACCCTGTATATACGTTCTGACTCTTTACCTGTGATCTAGGGATATAATATAATATTGAGTCTGTAATTTGTGGGATATTCTCCCAACCAACTATTTTGATACGCCCTAGCTCATGAATTGGGAATCGTTCCCCTGCAGTTGTGCTGACTGCAGGGAAGTTGTATCTATTCAGAAGATCCTGCGACCTCTCACATCATCGTAAATAAACCAGGAAATTTGAATGCTGCAGTGGTGCAAGTGAAGGCTTGTATGGGCAGCTGAAGCAAATTCATTATGTCATGGTTTGCTTTAGCTCACATTAATTAAATGAGATAAAGGAATCAAGGCTGACTGACACGTTGCCGATGTGTTTATGTGTTTAGAGTCCTACTAAATAGCTTTATTTTATAGTCCTAATCTACTCAAGTACACGGAGCTTCATTTCTTTGTAATTTGTATCATTTTCTGCTGTCTAAATGAGTGTGTTTTTTCTGTTAGTCCAAACAATGTCTATCAAATAATCATCTCCCTAAAACAAGAGTTAATGACGGGCTGAAGATGCGAGCATCTGTTCGGATGACACGTTATTTAGAGTCCTGGGGAGCAGCCAGGCCCTTTGCCCACCTGAACCACAGAGAAAGTGTGAGCAGTGACTCTTCAAGTTCACAAGGAAGGCGAAGAAAGGTGAGATGATGATTGTCATCCTACAATTGTAAACTGCTCTTAGTGTCTATGGTGTGAAACTTGAAACCTGACATGGATTTTGTGGCTGAATTTCTGCTATTGGTGGTAAATGTGTACACAGAAGTAAGATGGTATCTGTGTAACTATTTCTGCCAGAACTTAACAGTATTCAAACTGCCAATCTCTAGCATGCTGTACTCAGAGTAAGCCTTTGAAATGATCTTTTTTTTCCCTGATTTTTTTCCATCCTGGGGTCCTGCTTGCTACGTGTGCTTTCAGAGAAAAAGAGAATTTATTCCAGCCTCCAGATGCACTCAACATACGCTTAAAAGCTATAGAAAATAAACAGTCCCACCACATGTTCTGGCTGCAATGGGATTTTATCAATAAAGCCTTTGTAAGATTAAGAATTTTTAAGATTTTAAAATTTAAGGAAACTCATTTTTCCTTCCATCTGCCTTTCCTGAAAGCTGAAAGGAGGAGATGTGCATGCTTTTAGGTGTGCTTCTGGAGGTGCAGCGAGGCTGTACTACTCTCTGTAGACAGATAGCTATAGAAAATTTTAAATTAAGTATCCATCCATTTGGGTTTGCAGAAGTGGTTTCCAGTCTGTTTGCTTATGCTGATGTCAGTTATTTCAGTGTGTGGAGAAAAATGAAGAGGAAAGATCTGCTCAGTGATTTTCTAAGAATTTTTTTGGTCAGAAAGCGATCACTTTTTAAAGCAGGAAACGTTGCTGGAAAGGGTTGATTTTGATAAGCTTTTCTATTTGAGAATGGTTCTTGATTTTTGTTTGTGAATGAATAGGCTTTTGTCAACTTTTTGCAGTTTATTTTCAATAGTTGTTCGCCATTTACCGAGTGTGTTACTTACTCTTAATTCCTTGTTTGATTTAGGAAATACCTTTGTGTTCCACTGGACGCCAGAGAACTTCTGATAGGTTTGTCAAGTACTTTTCATTTTTTAAAATGCCCAGTCCTGTGCTCCTCATGCAGTTCAGTGTACTGTAAGCATGTGACCTTTTGGTTGGTTAATCACTGTATGGTATTCCTGCATTAGAAAGGTTAAATTAAATCTTTGGCCTTTAAAAGGCTTCTCAATTCATGTTTGTTATTGCTAGCAGACTCTAAAAGGAGCTCACCCCACCCCTATTTCATCTTGCTGGCCCCCTCAGTCAGGTTGCATTTTATTTTATGGGCTGTAGCAGGATGGAGGGGAGTAGGGAAGCGAGAGACCTAAAGAGCAGTGAAAAACAAACCAAAACACCTCATATGTTGTATACATGTATATATTGTAACCACTTGTGCTACCTCACCTTTTGTTTTCTTACTCATACATGCTAGGTTTGTTTTCAAATACTATAGTACAAAATAAATACAGTTTAACATAGTATTAAAATTAAAGATATATTATATTTTACAAGATATATCTTTGATTAGTCATATTGATTTATGCCATTTGAGTGTAATAAAAATTGGCACTATATGTAGAAGTGCTTGCAATGGTAACTGTACCACTGAGTTAATAAGTAGATGATTTGAATTTGTGAAACATTCCCATAGTTTATCAAAATATTGTCTTGAAAAAATGCATAATTTGAGTAACTAGAGAAATGCTTAGTAAAGTGCTTATGGATGTATGTGTTTATCAGTTTGAAACATTCTGTTTAATTCTTCCCTGGTAGCTTATTCCACTTGTGTACGGAGAAAGTGTTTTCCTCTGTAGCCATTAGTTGCTTCTGAATAGCATTTGTGACATAGACTTCATTTCGTTTTCAGAAATTCATCTCAGAAGGGAAGGATAGAGGAAGATATTTATGATGAAATGATGTCAACCATTGAGGGCCTCAGTTCAACTAAGTATGCAGTATTTTGTTTTTTTTCTTAATCTTTTCTTAGAGAATAATCTGCATTCTCAATTTGAAGGCTAGACATAAAATTTATTTCTCAAAAATGAAAAGTGCCAGGATTTTTTGTCTTGCCTTTTTAGGTCTTTGTTTGTTTGTTTTACTTAATTTTATTCCTGTTTGGTTTTAATTTGGATATAATGAGAGTATTACTGCATTATTATAGCAAGAAGCCAATGGTTAGTCTAGCTGCTCAATGTAGTATAGAACCACAAAAGAGCAAAATTACTGTTTTGTTTCTTATGACTGTCCAAAGTAATGAGCCAAACTGCAGTGTAGGTTGGGATAGGAGGTTACTGTTTGTGTTTAGTTTATTAAAACAAGAAGTTTTGGGAAATGGGGTGCAGTCCTGAACAAAACCTATGTCTAAAGTCAAAACACAGTTTTGGGGGTAATAATAAAATTGCTGTAATGTTTGGTTCACTGAAGGTAACTGGTCTGTCAGTAGCAGGTTGTGCAATTGGCACTGTATTTGCATTTAAAAGCATGTAAACACAGGCAGTGTTGTTGGTTTGGTGTTTGGTTTGTGTTTTGTTTTTTTGTTTTTTAATTTAAAACACAGTGGTTAAACTCCTATCAAATGTAAAACAAGGAATTTGAGAAGAAAAACTTTCTTTTATCTAAATTATATCGAGGCTGTTATCACTGTACCTCAGCTATTCCCAATAGGGGCCTGATACTTATTATTTAGGGCAAGTTTTTGGAGGCTGTGAGCCATCTCTAACATCTGCTATTACACTTTCCTTTTGTAAACCTTACAGAAGGTCTGGGGTTACATTTTCCATGTAATTGTCAGATGCTGCAGTCTGCAAGAGTGTTCTGGTCTGCCTGTCAGCTACATAAAAATGTACCACTCGTGTTATGCTATGAAACATAAAGACCTTGTAGGCCTGTCAAATGTATGTAAAACTGTGGCACTCTCACACAGTATAATGTGACGTCTCAACTACAGTGATGCTTTTGCACAATCTCCTTGGCCTGTGTGTGCATTTGGTAACATGTGTCTCTCTGAATGCAGTCCATGGTGTGGCAGATCAGATGACTTCTATGGATTTTCCCTTATTTTTGCCGAACCTGGTCTTGAAAAAGAGGTTGGTAAGAGCAAAATAATCCCTTTTGGCCTTTAATTTGCACTTCAGAGCAGCATAAGAATACATTTGAAACTGTTTTCATTCTGAAACTAGATTCTGGAATTGACTGCACATCCAGGGAGGCTTTTGGTAACTGTTGGAAAGCAGATCTGGATTTGTTTGGGTTGGTCAGTCTTTCCTGATAATGCTAATTCTGTAGATTAAAGGAGATTGTCTCTAGTCTGTGGTTAAATTCTTGCCATAAGGGAATTAGTAGGAGTTTGGCAACTTTACTGTCTGAAGAGCTTATCTCAAAAATTTAGAGATTTTTTTTAAAAAAGAGGATTTCTGCATCCATAATGAAAATACTTTGCTTTCTGTGGTTTTTTCATTGCAAGTATAATACTGCTATTTGTTAGGTACAGTGTACTTTTTCTGTTTGAATAACTGTCCTTTCACTTACTGTGTTGTGGTGTTGTGTGTGTACTGGTGTGGATGTGTATTTATATATACACTCTAGGTTTACTTCTGTGTATATCCTTGTTTTTATAAGGATTTTGACTATGTGCATCTGTGAAGTGCTTATTTACATACTTCATGGTTTTCCCCCTAGGTTTGAGATTATCCTTTGGGCTGGGCTGTGTTTCTTGACAGATGTTCAAGTGAATTTGATTTTGTGGTTTTCTTTTGTTGTCTTTTAGGTCTATGTATATTTTTAATAGTACAGTATAAATTTGCATGTGTATGTCATCACAAAAATGTAACAGAATTTTTAAAAACCCTGGAATTATCCTCAAGATTTATCATAATCTGTGTTTCAGTATCGCACCATTCCTATTCTAAAACTGAAGAGCTACTTCTTGTGTGCCAGTTTTGTGTTCCTCTGTATATTTCTGATACAGATGTTTATAATGCCAAAGTAAGTGTCAATATTTAATAATTTATAACTCAAATCAACCAGTAGCTAAAGTGAAACTCATGTGCATGAAACTTTTGGAAGTTTTTTGGAGTTCCTGAGGGTTTACATTTAGAAACATAGACCTCTTAGGACTAATTTATACCTTACTGAAGGAGTGCATTCATGTTGGCATAACAGCCTAGATATCAGTATGAAAATAAAATAGAAATATTTCTTTAATATTGTGTTTGCTTAGTACAGATAAGGAGATGATCAGTTATAAGAGAAACACTATTTTATATGAGTAGTTGGCTGTAAGCACATTTAGTGAGTGACAGAAGAACAGGGTTAGCTGGTTAAAATGTGTTCAGTGATCCTTAGGTCTGTAAAGATAAAAGGAGGGAACTTTGAGCTTCTTCTCATACCTCCAAGAAAGCAGATGTTTGATAATTCTGTAGTTTATGGTGTATTTGTTTTTCATGGCTGTTGCAGTGCAATTTCCATGTGGTTTATGCATGCGGCAGTAGTTCAGGCTGTCAGTGAGGAGCAGAGTGTCTTAAAATAGTATTTGTGCAACAGAGTGACAGTAATCTGTGCAATGTTGTGGTCATCCAGTGCTATGAGAAGAAAAATTGTATTTAAATTTAGAGAAACATTGTTAGCAAATATTAATCTGAATTGCAGTTTGAAAATTTTTTTCATTTAACACTGATTTGTTTAATGCTTTCTCTTCTGTTTAGAACTGCAAAACTAGGCATTTCCTTTGGCATTGTTGCTGTCATCATTGTGCTTATTTTATTTGTGTGCTTTGCTGAGAAATGTATGGTAAGTCTATTTAAAAAAAAAAGTTTCCTGTTTTCAGAAGTGCATAGGTGTGATTTGGCAACTTGATCTACCTTTTAGGATGATGAACTAAGCTGTTAATTTCAATATGAATTACAGGAACCTTGAACCTCAGGTTAAGAGAAAATTTAATTGCCTGAAACAGATTTTTATATCCAAAATTCTCCTTGTAATTCAGAATTATTTGGGTGCCAGAATAGATGGGCAGGAGGAAGGAGGAAGATAATAACACTTGCTGAGTGGGGTTGGGTTTTTAAAATTTATTTTTATGTTTGTCCTTAATAGTAATTTTAGTTGTAAATCCTGATATTTTCTATACTGGAAACAATATTAAAATAAAAATAAGTTTGAATGCAAAATCAGTTTTCATAATAATTTATAAATCCTCAACAAAATTACAAAAACATGAATAATTTATTGGCAACAATTTCGTAGCTGTTAGAATTCCAAATTCACCATCACATCAGTCAGGACACTTTGCATTTGTAGTTCCTTTTTCTTTGCACTATTAGATGTATTCAATTACTGTTTAAAAAGATTTAGTGACAGAGAGACAGCAAATAATGACATAGAGTTCACTGATATAAAATAATAATAAAAAATTCCTTCGCCAGTCCAAGAACTGTCTGGAGGCAGGGGTGGGAGAGGGAAGGGATTTCAGAGATTTGTGCTAGACAGGGAGGTGACAAGGGTGAGACGGAATTCTGAAGTTCTGTGAGAACTTACCACCACCTATTGCACAGTGGTGATGATGGTCTCCCAGGAAAGCTGCCACAGAAAGAAACAGTCTCGGACAGAGCCAGCGTCAAGTTGTGTAAAAGAGAAAGGAAAAAAAAATGCACTCTGTACATGGGATAAAGTTTTATGATTAATGTAAAAGTACAATTAGATAGCATGTATGGTGTGTATTTATATATGAGTGGGTGGGTTTTTATATGTGTGTGTGTGTATATGTATGTCTCTATATAGAGAGAGCGGACTGTCTAAGGTTTCAGTATAGTCATCTGAAAATGTAGTTCCAAATATAACATTGTAGCTCTAGAGCTAAAAAATACGACATAGCTTGTCACTATATTTTTAGTAATATTTCTCTAGAACTTTCAATCAGATCATAATTTTGTATTTGTAAAGCAGAAATTCAGGAAATTTTAGCATCCAGCCTCTTGGGAATAAGGAAGCATTGTCTCCTTTTTCACTTGTGGGAAGGCATTAGGCATTTAATCTGAATTACTAGATTCAGAGTCCTAAATTAGGATTCCAGTGAAAACTCTTGACACTTTCTTGCACTTTGTATTTAGAAATAATTCTTCCCACATAGCAAAGTGTTACCCATGTTACTGAAACAAACTAATTTTGTCTACAGAAGTGCTGCTCGGAGCAGTGGCCTTTCCTGCACCATCTTTGTGCTATCTCAGAAAAGGTGGAAATGATGCCTCTGCTTAGGCTTCCTTTAGCAGTCATCACTATAGGTGCCCTGCTGGTTATAGCCATTTTTAATTTGGTAAGTAATCACGTTATCTTTATTATGTAAACTTCTTGTAACAGCCAAAGTTTAAGTAACTTCCTGTATTCTTTTCATCAAGTACCTTGCCTTTTGCTGCTTTTCCTAGTGTCTGATTCACAACAGGAGTTGGTTTACACAAGGATAACACACTATGCCATGTAAAACCATTAAAAGTAAAAATTCCCAGTTCACAGAGCTAAAAGTTGATGTGGTAGACCTGAGTTGCATCACCTTTTCTTGCTTTCGAGATGGCACTTATAATTACTATTGATTATAATATAACCATCATCACTAAGATTGTCTTTCTTTGTTTTAATGTGGATTTAAATGTTTGGCTGCAGTGGGTAGAAGTTTTTGGCAGTTTACTGTGCTATTTGCACTAGCTAGTAATAATAACGCAGAAGTTACGGGTAGTTACTGCTAGACTAAGACACAAATAGAGTCTGTCTTTTAACTTTAGTTTGGGTTGTATTGCACCTGGGGTAAATACATTTGAGAAGCAACCCTTTGGAGTAACTTCATGCTCAAGACCCATCTGTTGTAGTTGTTTGTTTTTTTAAAACAAGCTTTATGTGACATACGATGTTAGCTACTAAAAGTGATGTCCTCATGATCCCATGTGCCATTCTTCTGATATCGTGGGGAGTTTATTCTGAAAGCTAGACTGCAGAAAATGGGTAATGTTTTTTGTAAGATGGTTTTTCTGCTGGCTGAGGTCCTTGAATTGACTCAGAGTGTTGTCAAGTGAACACCACTAGAGACAGCCTAAAAGAAAACAGGAATAGCAGCTGTGAAACTGCAGGGCGGGAGACAGAACCACATGTTGGTGCCAGTTAGCTGTTAGAGTAGAGCAGCTGTAATGTGAAACTGTATCACAAAACTAAAAAATAATTAAGTAAATACTTAACATTTTTAACCTTCTTGCACCTTGTGTGTGCATGTATGTTTAATTAAACTAGATGGGATATCATTATATTTCAACAATTATATTGCAGTAGCACTGAAAGGGCAACCAGATCAGGACTCATTGTATAATATATGGAGAAAAAAATCAAAATTAGTGACTACCTGCTAACGAGGTTGTGTGGTGGTTTTGTTCTTTTGTTTGTTTGTTTTCCTGACAAATCAAGACTACTGAAAAGAACAAACCTGCAAACTTTACTGGATCAAACGACCTGTGTGCTACCACCTATGTGAGTAGAGTACTGTCTTCATTTCTAACATTAAAATGAAATGAGTCTTGGATGGTGTGCATAATATAGATGGATTGGGAGCATTTTGATATCTTTTTATGAAGACAGAATTTTTAAGTCATTGAACACAGATTTAGTCCTGCCACAAGGCAGTTGAAGGGATATTTTCTATGATTTGCTATGGCTTTACTGTGTATCTTTGAGGAATATTCAGAAGTCTGGAGTACTTGTGGATAAAGCTGAAGTCTTGGCTTATTTTGGTTACTCAGCACCTTTGAAAGGTGTTCTCTAGTATTTCTGTAAGGATAGATTCTGAATTTACTGATGACACAAAAAGATTATTTCTGAGGATGTAATTTTTTATCTCCTTACTTCCAAAGTAGCATTCTATTTTGAGATCATCCAAATGTTTGGGATGCTCCTTTGTCACCTGGCCACCCCTTTAGATGATGGACATGTTTTTGAACAGTGTCCAGGGGGTTGTGTGAGGACCCTTTCATTCAAGTCCTCATGACAAATGATAACTTACACATATATAATGCACGTTGTACTCATCTGCTGATTTTCTGTTCTTGCATGTCTGTAAATCAGCCTTTTGGAAACACAACTAATTCCTGCATTGAGGAAACTGTAAGTAGTGGATACATGTTACCTTAAAACCCAGATCTTTGAATATTGCATATATTACTGACAGCTGCAGGTTCTGTTGCTCAATAAAACAGAGCTTGTTTAGGTGTCTGGCAGCAGCAAAGTTCTTTGTGAAATCAAGATGTTTCAGCTGCTCTTGCTGTGCAGAATAAAGTATGGCTTTGCAATTTTTGAAAGTTCAGCTTTAGAAGTAGATCTAAAACGTTGGGAGAAAATAGTAGAACAGGATGGTGATTGTGTTTGAGTCTGAGAGATCAGAACTGTACTTGCAAGTGTCCCAGTAAAGTGTCTTGATAGAGCGAAAGAGCTTAAATGGCTAACAGATCTGTGTCTGTGTTCTTTGTGTAGTGGTTTCTTTTTTATAGATTTGGCTTCAGAGTTATAACTCTGAGTGGTCCTTTACCTTTTGGAGGTTAGACTCAATGCCTTTAGGGTGACAATGTTGATAGGATCAGGACCTGTATAGTAATGTATTAAGAGTTGCCCCATAAATTGTAATGGTTTCATTCACTTCAGCAGAAACGTGAACTGTTCAGCTAAGAATCTCCCAAATCTGTAGTAGGTCTGTGCTATCTGCTGTGAGTGAAAAACTGTGCTTTGTGCAGAAAGAGAAATAAATTCTCGAGGAGCAGAAACTGAGGTAATTTTTGAGCTGTTTGTAGACTAAATTGTGCTAGCTCAGTATCTCAGACCTGTGTGTCCAGCTGCAGGGAGCGATCCTGTCTGTGCAGCACACTTTGTACCACCGGACAGGTTTAGTGCTGCCAGCTGCATGCTGACCTTGGACACCACGCCTGAACTGTGGTTCCTATGGGAGATTTCTCAGTAATTCCATTGCATAATGGCCCTAGCTTGATAATCATTCTTAGCACTGGAGTTCTCATGAGGGAGCTCGGTCTAAGGTTGGAGAACAAGTCAAGGTCTTCACGTTACAGGTGGGGGAGATGGGAAAGTGGTGTCTGCCTATGGTTACAAAGGGGAACACTTTCAAAAATAGGACCAGAATGCTGGAGTTTCTCGTTCAGAGCCTGTTCACTGGACTATGAAACTACTTTAAGTTAGTCTTGAACTTTAAATAAATAATTGCTTAAATTAATAGACTTCAGAAGGTAAATGCTCCATGCTCTTCAGTTTTTGTCTGACACTGCTTATGTTAATGTGATGCTTTTTTGTTTAAATCTTTTCAACAAAAAAGTAAACTAAAAAGAGTATTAAGGTTAGCCTTTTAGTGCAATTAAAAATAAAGCTTTAAGAGTATTTAGCAAGTGATTGAATTTCTTCTATTTAAATTACAATGATCATGAACCTAGAGCATTTGGTATGGTTTGAAAGTCTCTTGTGCATAAAGCCTGAATAATGCAACTTCTCTTTTTATTCTGCTTTTACAGTATTATGCTTACTGCTGCATATTGGGGTTCATTGCTTGTTCAGTATTTCTTCAAATGAGCTTTGAACTCAAAGTTCTCCTCCTGTCCATTGCTGTGACTGTATACCTCATCATTTTTAATACCCTTCAGCATAAAAACTTGAACTTCTATGGCAACAGTACCAGGTACAGTGTAAAGTTTCTAATGATTGAAAACAATGTTTCAGTAAAGGAGATGTTAAATTTTTGAACACTTACTGGAATATTGAAGTATCAGAATCATGTAAGTTAGACACTACAGGGCTTTCTGTAAAGTTAATGGCATGGAAATCATATTAGACCATTTTATGGTTTGGTTTTGTTTTTCACAGAGAGCATGTGCTTTCTGAAAAATTCTGTAATATGGCTTCTGAGATCTCTGGAAGCTTAGCTTACATTAAAGACTAGGGGCTAAAATCTTAATCTCATAATAAGGTTGATCTTCTGTTAAACTATGAAGAAAAGCCTTGCCAAAAGTCTGATGCTCAAGCTGTGCTTGAGAGACCTTGCTAGTCAATAGATAGTGACTCTTCATATCCTCACCTCACTAACTGCACATATTTTGAAAAGTAACAGCAATTTACCTGATCTAATTGGAGAAACTATAAAAATACTTAAGAGAAATCGTATATGCAAGGGTTTTACTGTTCATTTGTAAGTCTGTTTCTCAGATTCTTGGTATAGTCTCACAGCTGAAGATTGGGATTTATTTTGCAGAGTCTGTGATCTGTCAGCACAGTTTAAAAATGCCTAAACGAGCTCTTAATTTAGCCTCTTAATCCCAGGCTATTCATATAATGAGAATTCAGTTCAATGCATTTGTGTGAAAATTAATAGACATAAGACAGACTGATCTCACTATGAAATATGAGTGGCATCTCAGGTTTGTGTGAAACTATGAACAGGTGGGATTTAATGGCTGTCTTTGTTTTAGCAATTCAGGTTTTCGTTTCTTGTCATCTTTCCTTTCACAAATCCTTTCTTTGTGGGGCAGTGTGGGGAGGAAAGCTGCAACTCGGTGCAATGGAAATGAAGATGGCTCCATTAAGATAAAGCCACGTTTACTTGAACATCTCACTACAATAGCTACTTCACAAGCTTTCAGCACCCATTTTGTCATTATGTTAAATGATAATCCTTTCTGGTTATTAGGGTAGGTCTTATAACCAGCCAGCCACTGGCACAGATGAGCATTGGTGGTATATGCTTGAACAAAGACACCCTCTTCACTATTGCTCTTCTTCCGCTCCCCTTCTCCTCCCAACCTTCAATCATGTGGGTTTTCTTAAAGGATACAGATAACTTTGTATTGCTTTCTTGTTTTCAGGCTTTTCATCAAAGAACCAAGGATAATGACCAATTTATATCTGGTTCTGTTTTACATAACCCTAATTTTACTTGCAAAACAGGTATGTATTTAAAAAGTAATGGTCGATTTAAGTTGACTTAAGTAAAATGCAAAAGTATTGTTCATTGAAATTGTGCACTAAATTACCATATATTTTATCTTTTTTTTGTATTCTTGTTCTTAGTTATAGATAATGCAAAAATTTTACTGTGAAAGGGTAGAAATGTTTTTATATTTTTCAATAGTATTTGCATTACAGAAGTCAGAACTTTAAATTCTTCCAGTTTGGATCTATCTGTATTTATATGTCAGTGTTCATCCTGAATCAAGGCAGTAATTCAAGATAAATAATCACCATATTACTAAAATGTCATTCTGGTAAATACACCTGATGGTACCTGAATGGCATTAATTCATAACTGAGTGCTTCATATTTTTCTGACCTTTGTTCTCAAAGCACATTTTTCATAACTATACAGGCTCAAAAGGCCTTGAAGAAACTCTATTGCTACTGCACTTTTTGAATAAATTGACATTTTTTCAGTGAGATATTATATAGATTTAATCTATTGGACTTGGTCCCTTTGCAGATTGACTATTACTGTCGACTGGATTGTCTCTGGAAGAATAAATTTAAAAAAGAACATGAACAGTTTGAAACGATGGAGAACGTTAACAGGCTTTTGCTGGAAAATGTACTTCCAGCACATGTTGCTGCCTATTTCATTGGTGAAAAACGAAATGAGGTATGTTTAATCCCCACTGTGTGAAGGACAGTAAATTGGACTTTTGTGACATGTAGAATGTCAGGCTAACAAGCGCAGGGAAAACTGTAAGGTCCTGCACTCCTTGCCTCTTGTTTGTATCCCAAGACCTTTGTAAACCCTAGAAACTGCTATCCAGATGGCCTCAAAAAAATGCGAGCTCCTCGTGTCAGTCTCTGAAATCTGTTTCCAGAATGGTAGTTCAGCTTCAGGACACAGTTTGAGTTTGGCAAATATTTAAAAAAGATTTACTGCTCTCCAAAGACTGTATTTTACCAGAGAAGATAGGCTGCCTTTCTAAAGAAGCTGAGGAACAGATAGTGTCTCCTTGGTAGCAATCCCAGTGAGAAGTTCATTGATAATGATTTCTTTTTTTTTTTTTTTAAGACATCCATCTTATTCTGCCAGCATGTCATCAGAATAAACATTGCTGACTTCACAGCCATGGTAACTGTCATAAGACAGGCACTTGTCCAGAATAGATGAGGATCTTTAAGATACATAGTTACCACAGCTTTTCCTTAGGCAAATCAACTTCATTAGTGTTTCTGATAAAATGAGAGATGCCCACTATAAAGTACTGTAGTTGACTCCATAGGAAACTGTGATTACTGGTTACAAAGAGTAATCATAGTTTTGAATACCTGTGGTGGAAGGTGACTGCTGACAATGTGTGAATATATTGTTTTCCTGTAGGACTGGTACCATCAATCTTATGACTGTGTCTGTGTCATGTTTGCATCGGTACCAGACTTCAAGGTGTTTTATACTGAATGTGATGTCAATAAAGAAGGCCTGGAATGCTTGCGGCTGTTAAATGAAATCATTGCTGATTTTGATGAGGTAATTAAGCTTCTGGCAACAATGGACTGGATTACATATTTACTACAAAACAAAATGTTTCACTACATCTTTGAGCATTAGAGGGGGGAAAAAGGCTGTTATGCTGAACTAAGAATATTAGTTCAGCCTCGCAGTCTTGAAACATATATTGCCATCTCATGGGGTTTTTCAATTACATCATCTAATGCATTAGTAGTATGGTTTGAAAGTCCCAAATTTCAGTACTTCATTTCAGTACTTTGGCACTTTATTTATCCTATGAGCAGGTAGAGCAAAACTGTGAAACTAATCCTCAGAACTTTCTTATCTAACTTCGTGTGATTAATAGTATTCCTAGAGATGTTCAATGGTTATTGTAGACACTGAAATATGGTATGAAAGTCTCAAGTTTCTTTTTGCCTTCCCTTCAAACAGCTCTTGTTAAAACCTAAATTTAGCGGTGTTGAAAAAATAAAAACCATTGGAAGCACTTACATGGCAGCAGCTGGTCTCAGTGTTACACCAGGCCAAGAGAACAACCAGGTACGTTGTCTCTGAAATCTGCCTATGGTATTCTGTGTGTATGTAGGTGCATTTCAAAGTAACAGGATATAATGTGATATAAAAGAGAAAGTAAATCACCAAGAATAACTTTCTGAAACGTGGAAAAAGGTGATAGAAGTGAATTGTCTCCTGTTGAATTCACTGTTTATCTCCTAGTTCCATTTTTTCCTAAGCAGGTACCAAGTCTGTAACCCCAGTATACATTTTACATCTTTAATCTTTGATTCCAGTAGTTTAACATTTGTAGATGCATAACAGAAGAGCTCTAATAATGGGGAAGTCAAAGAATGGCTGCCAAAGAAAAGGCCATCTCAGAATTGGACAGTAAGCTTTTTGTGATACCTGAGAACTGTCACAAAAAGAGAATCCTCAAGTGCCACGTTACATCTGAATCTGAAACTGTTACCCAGAAGAATTAAAACCAATTTCTGTATAGCAGGTTCATGTGTGACATTAGGATTCCACGTATGTAATATATAGAAAACATGTAAAATTAAATCTGGAATCCTAAAGGACAGACATAAACTAGTTAAAAAAATCAATTGTATCATTCTTGTCACCTGCTAGCCATTCCAATTGGAATGTTTGTTGAACTATGCTATGCCATTCTGCACAGCTTCAAGGATGACTGGTCTTACCCTTATAAATACATACTTTGTTCACTGGTGGTACTGGTTTGGAACAGTAGTCTGACACAGCCTTCTAGGTTGTAACTTGATCATCACTATGTGGTATGAATTGCATAGGATAAGGAAAGACAGCATGCTCACATTGGGATTATGGTGGAATATGGAATTGCCTTGATGAGTAAACTGGACGGCATCAACCGACACTCGTTCAACAACTTCCGCTTGCGTATTGGTGAGTTCAGGCTGTGCAGAATGGGAACTCTGCAGCTCCTTAAATTACAAATGAGGTAGGATGATTTGAGTAAATTGCCAAGGTCTGTGGAGCCCTTCTTAACACTGAACGCAGTGTTTGGATCACTGTAAAATGCTGAAGGTAGTGGTGCCTGGTCTAGCTTTTTAGCTATGTTAGGCTCCTTCCAGGATGGGTTTTTCTGGTCACTGGAGGGAGCAATACCAAGGCTGCAGCTGGATGAGTTTGGAGAAAATTATATGTGTGGATGAAAAGGGAGGTACCCTGTTATAAACTGATGACTAAAGACAGTATTGTCATTATAAAAATGTTTATTTCTATATATTAAAAGGAGAAAAGGATTTTGCTTTAGCATTAACTTTCTCCTAGCTGTTTCTCAGGCCTCCCATTTTATAATGAATGAGTTCCTTCATATCTCCTGAGCCTCAGTACTAATATTTATAAAACAGTGGTAATACTGCTTGCTAGAGACTTGCTGAAGGGTTACATTTTGGGTTTTTCTTCCTCTGAACCTCATGACTTATGGCTAAGAATGGAGGTAGATATCACATGGCTTTCTACATCAGCAATGACATGTGCTTTTGTTTATACCAAGGGATAAATCATGGCCCTGTGATCGCTGGTGTGATCGGTGCCCGGAAACCTCAGTATGATATCTGGGGCAACACTGTTAATGTTGCCAGCCGAATGGAGAGTACAGGGGAACTGGGCAAAATCCAGGTAAGCACATCAGCCTTGGAATGTCTAAGAAATTATTTCTAATTGGTTATGAAATTTTTAAAAATGTGAATAATCAGAAGAATTTCACAAGAGTTTCTAATTCTTTTCACACAAAGGTCACAGAAGAAACAAGTAAAATACTACAGGAGTTGGGATACTCATGTGAATGTAGGGGGCTCATTAATGTCAAAGGCAAGGGAGAACTGAGGACTTACTTTGTTTGCACCGAGACTGCCAAATTCCAAGGCATGGCACTGAATTGAGGCTACGATGAAGTTAATCAAAACAGACCTAGAACTGCCTCCCTTCTGTGAAGACTTAAGAATTTCCCTCCTTATGTGAAGGACTTTATTCTACAAACATACATACTACTCCTGTTTCTTCTACATCTCAAGATAAGAGAATGATTTTTTTTTTTTACATAGATATATATATTTTGTTTTTGAAAGAAGTTCCGAAAAGTTTCTAGAAGACACACAACCACCAGTCTGAAAAAGACTGCCTTCTCCTGAAATAATTTGAGTATTTACCTGGAACTGCCGTGGAGCATTTTCAGTTAGCTCCTTTCCTTACCTGCACTGTGGGAGTCTTTAACAGCTCCAGTCAGGACGTATGTGGATGCACTGTAGAACTCATTACCACGTTAGAACAGTCCACTGCTTCGTTCTTGGACACATACCTGCTTACAGTATTGCACTTGCCACAGACATGTGAGCTGGCACTCGGGGCACTGCATACCCTGCCTTTAATGCTAAACAGACTTCTCAGCAGAAGACAGTTGAATAATGGGAAGAGGAACGCAAGTAGACTCAAATATATCATACAATAATTATGCTGAGCTCCTTTGGAGAAAAAGAATTAATTGCACAGTATCGGATCTCTCTTTAATTAATTATCTTCGCCCCCTCCATAGTAGTACCTTGTATTAAGCAAATGTTTTCCTGACTAACAGCTGTTCAGAAAAAACCCTTCATCTAGTTCAGTGTTTACATTACATGTTCTCCTTTGTATTTCTGTGCCTCTCTATTTAATATCTGCATGCACATTTTATACAGTCAAATAAGAGAATGTCTTTAAAATTCTGTCTTTACCTTTCCAAGCACTTACCTGCTTTTGAGGAGCACTGGTACCTGCAGTTTATCCTGCATGCTTGGTTAGCCAGGCCCTGGTAACACCTTGTATCGCTGGCACCCAGCAGGAATTCTGCATGCTGACTGCATTCTTGAGGGCACTTAGGGAAAAATAATCAGTTTTGAATTATTTTGAAACTGAAGAACAGAGCTAATAGAAGTTATTAGAAACAGTAACAGCTACTGGACAAACAGAACCCCATCCAAGGTGGGTTTTGGGGTTTTTTTTTGATTCTTGTTTCTTCACTGTGACTGGCCACTGGCTGGTTTATGTACCCTTGAAAGGCAGTGCAGTTTATGAAACAAATTGGTTTGCAAGGTTACAAAAAGATGTATGGAAAAACATTCATAATAGAAATGTTTCAGCAGAGCCTCAACACTGAAAGTGTGCACAGAGCATTAGTGAGATCATGGAAATTGACTTGCTTTAAGTTAGTTTAGTTTGTAAAGTTGTTTGTTAATGGCTTTTGCTAAATTCTAAATTAGCATTTTTTTCCTTACTGCAATCACTTTTTTCTGTTGGTGGAAATGGTAGTATGTTGTATGGCCATCATCTCATGCCCAATTATATGTATTAGCTAAGGATGGATTCCCTCCTCCCCCCGTATCCCCCACGTATGACTAAACAGCACAGTGATTAATGAGTTCGACATCTGTTTTGTTAAGCCTTACTCTTCTACAAAGCAGCATTTACTAATATTTCTGGGTTTAGTACTAAACCATACTGTAAAAGTGTTTAACAAGCAGTCCTATGCATCACTGCCGCTTTCTAATTACTGTGTAATTTCTTTAGAAGATGAAGAGACTATGTTTCAAGACAGGAACAAATTAAATATTGTCCAACTGTGGATTAAAAATTGTGCTTATAGCCTTTGTCAATTTGGTAGGTCAAAACTGTGTTTTTAGTTAAGTCTCCAGCAGAAAATAGCACGTTATAAAACCTTAGTTTGAGGTTGTCTGGTTCACGTATGGACTCTGCTGAAGAAGGAAGTTTCATACCTGATGTCTTGTCAGTATAAGGTCAGTGTTTAGTTGAATGAACTTCCAGACAGCTTTTGCTATTCTTGTATGTTTTGTATTTGTAGTAACAGCTACTGAGCAAGCATTTGTTTTGAGATATTTATTTATTGTTTTATAAGGACCACGCATGTGTCAAAGGCTCCTTTCAGCAGTCTTTCATGTCATATGTTGGGTAAAGTGACTACTTGCCTCATGAATATATTCTGAAAAGTGCATTATGCCTATAGCTAGAGCTGGCTCTGCAGTGTTCCTGTTCACAGAACCGGTAGCACGGAGATGTTATCTATGGAAGAAAATTCCCTGTCTGTAACAGCATTTTGAAATGCTTTTGTTTACATTACATTGCCTGTCAGGCTGGTAACTTGCTTGGGCGTGACTTCAATTTAACCTCATATACAGAAGTGATACAAAGAGCTCTCAAACTGGACAAAGTAGGGTTTTGTTGCAGTTTTAAAAGGACATTATGCACTTATACTGCTCACTCAGTGTGCCGTGCAGGGCAGGCATGGGCAAGTTGGAAATGGTGTGCAATGAGAAAGGGGTTGTATCTGAGGACACCTTTCCAATTTCTCATCTGAACTGGAACTGTATAATGCGAGAGCTATATTCAACCACAGAACAAGTTCAATTTAAGAAGCAACTGCAATTGTTTTCAGCAATCTT
The DNA here is from genome assembly GCA_013398125.1 of Aegotheles bennettii. Taxonomy (NCBI): domain Eukaryota; kingdom Metazoa; phylum Chordata; class Aves; order Caprimulgiformes; family Aegothelidae; genus Aegotheles; species Aegotheles bennettii. Next base: position 1,205,314 of record VZRW01005737.1, on the reverse strand, counting down.
TTTGAGAGTGAACTGTGAAATTTTAAGATACTGGGAATAACCTTGTTAGAAAAATCTTCCTTACAGCATTATTTTCTTGAACTGAAAAAAATGGCACTGTATCTAATTTGAAGAGCTAATAGCATCTTGAATTAGCAATCTGTTTTAAAGAACAAACTTTTGGTTTTACCATTAAATAAAAAACTTCTTGAAACTCGTTTGCTTTTGCAGTTATTTTGAAGATTCCCATGCAAAAGAGGCATGTTCCTTACACCCTTATCATGAGATTGTTTTGACTCATGAACTCAGTATTTACACAAACTTTTTGTAAGTGGAAAATACACAGAGTGACGTACTTTCATTCAACAGGTAAAGAACAATTTCAATACTCAGTTTTCTGTCGTCTGTGGCCTCCTGCACTGTACGAAAGGTGAGTGATGGGACATGAGATGCTGTAGAGCCAGTTATAGTTTGGCAGGCACGGTTGTCATGCACTTGTCTTCAATTGTAGTATGAAAATTACTTAAATGTTAATGGAAAACTTAATTTACTGGAATAATATTTCAACTTCAATTACCTAGAACTATGAAAAAATTCTAGTGGTGACTTTATTAAGAACTATTCTGGGACAACTGAAACTACTGGAGAAAAAATCAAGGTTGACAGTTCAGCATTTTTGGTAAAGAATTTTAAGAATTGTGAAAGTTTAAAAGCAATGATATAAACACTTCTGCAGCTGTTTTTAGAGATGAGGAAGGAAGGGAGTGCAAGGATGACGCTGGCCATGGCTGAGGGTAGAGGGTGGAATTCATGATTATGCTTTGCCTTGAGGTTCTCTCTTAGTTCAATTCCACACCCCTGTGCACGACTGCTTGCTCATCAAATAAAGCTGAAACCCTGCATGTGGTTGAGTCCAAAGTTATACCGAACTACAGGGCAAAAAGGAGCAAGAGTTAACAATAATTAAGGATGCCTGTGGTAGAGCCTATGTAATAGCACTGCCTGATTGTGTGAAAACAAAGCTCATCTTTTGTAAATTCATCAGGCTACATCAGTTTTATTTAAAAAGTTTATTTCTCTTCCTCATGGTCATAAGCATTGCACAGTAATTTTAAAAAGGGAAACTTGCCTGTTCAGAGTTTTGTCCCCACCAGATTCAGATACAGTGTCTAGACATTGCTTTCAGAAACTTCTGGTTGGGTCCCTGCACCACACATAGGCACATTTTCACTTACGCTTCGACTTTCAGACACTTAATCTAGGAAAACTTGAATGTTGCAGGGGTGCTTTAAAATAACAAGGAATGGAAAAATAATAATTTAGTGCATTTATGTACCAAAGTAACTCTAATACAAACCGATTGCAAATGTCATCAGTTTCAAAATTTAATAAACAAAAGTAGTTTGACACACAATATACACACGCTCAGTGAATGCACCTGAAGGAAGTTTATCTGGTTCTTAAATAGAATCAAACAAACAGCTGTAAACTTAACCAAAGCTTCAGACTGTAACTGGACCACACTCATTTTCAGGGATGGTGACAGTCTTCTTAGGTTCTTGAAAGTCTGAAAGTTTACAACAGATACCAGGTCAGTTAGTATATACAATTTTTAAATTAAAGAAATAAATATATTATTGCATATGCAAAGTCATCTGCTATTTGTGCAGATAGTCCCGAGTTAGCTGAATGGTCTAGAGCAGTCCAATGAAAGATTTTGGTTCTGTTACACATAGCACTGTACAAGAGAGGCTATGAAAAAGCAATTGCTCAATAATGTTGAAATTGAAATTTCTTGAGCAGCTTCCTTGAACAGATAAGTAAGTTCCTGAAATAATCCTGCCCTTTTCATTAAATAACACCTTAATTGAAACTTCCTAGAAACCACTGACTGAGTAAATTTTTTGTGTGAATTATGTTTCTTGAAAGGAAATGCTTACCTGCCTTAACAACTGAGGACACAAAGTCTGGGTATGCTTTTACTGTTTGTGTGCTACAGGGGGGAGATTTGGTTCTGGCACTTAGATTTTTTTCACTGACCCAACTCCTTAATCCAGCAAGACCAGACTTTTGGCCAGATGCGTTGAGTTGAACTGATGCTGTCAACTTGCAAAGCACTACAGCTGGCCAGATTAAGCAAAAGGAGTGCACAGCCAAAAGCTTGGAGAAGGAAACGTGACATCCTCCTTTTAGCAAGTGAGGAATTTTAACTCTTCTCCTGTAATTTCATGCTAAATGGAAGAACTAAAATTGAATGGATTGCCAAGCAAATCTGGCAATGCTGCAAGATGAACAGTAAAATATTTTATGTAGTTGAACCAAAATTCCACACATCCAAAAAAAATAATTTTGGACTGAGACCAAACACAAGCAACTTTCCATTAGCAACAGAATTTTTAAAAGGATAAAAACTGAAAGCTGGAACTAAGTTACTGCAAGTTCTACCACGAGCTGGTCTAATGACGTGCAGATGTGGTTTTGGTTTAGTTGAACAGATGCTAATACATTTTTACATACTCACTCTCTGTCAAATCCACCCAGCTGTGTTCTCTATCAGGTAAAGGAACTGAAATTCCCATTGCTTTCCGGATTCCATATGTACTAACAATGTCACCTGGAGTCACTTGTTGTGCCAGTTCTTTCAGGTTATTGGTTACTCTCTCCGCTGGAAAAGATAAGGGGATGTATTTATATGCTATAAATCACACAATCACTGAGATGAGCCCTTCACCCTGTAAACAGTTTATTATTTCAGTACAAATGGAACTATGTTAAATAATGTTTCTGCAACAGAAAAGTTTTGTTTAAGAAAGGTAATATTTGATCTGGCTTAGACTTGGTATAATACCAACTTGGTAGTATTTCTACAATAAGGGGAATTCATCTTATCACCCCAAAGGTGGTCACTTTAGACCACCGATGCTATAGTTTATATTGCACAAGTTAGTTGTACTTGCAAAGCAGGACCATGTCTATCTTAGAAGGTTGCCATTAACAGGGGCTGTGTAACTGACCTGTGAGACAAGAAGCTTTGCTCAAATAATTAAAGAATGTATGACTAGTATTAATTAGTATAATAAAATAAACTAATAAATAGATCAAATGTGGAATAAAGCTAGCCTTACAGTAAGAATTTGGCAATGCTTAAGAAAGCCCTGTTCAAAGACACTAAAAATCACAGAGTCAGAGGCGTTTAGCTATCATATGCCCCATGGCATAGAGAAAGCTCCCAATTAATTATAGAAATTTATTAATAAAGAGAAAATACTTGTAATTACTGTTCCAAACTTTCATCTGGATTTACATTAAAAACTAATTAATCTTCTAGGCCTAACAGGGCACATATTCTGCACTATAACTGTTACATTTTTGTATTTCTTGGGGTTCATACAAGTTGGGACTTGATCAGTGCTGCAAGAATGATCAGAAAACGTGTCCTTACCCAAGTGTATCTCTCTGTAAGATGGACCCAGAAGACAAATCATATTAGGAGGTGGTTTTGTACTTAGGCGTTCATTTTGAGCATCCTGGAGTTCTCTCAGAAGCTTTGTTGTTTCATCAAGTTTCCTCTGGAAGATTTCAGCCTCTGTTTAATGAAGAAAAGAAAGTAAGTACTAACAAGTAAGTGTGTATTTATTTACATTATGATATAAAATGTGGTAAGGCTAACTATGCAAAGGGATTGAGAAAGCAAAACCGTTACAGACGGAAGTGCAAGTACCAAGAACACTCACCCTCAGAGTCAAACTCTTCTATGGGCATGCCAAAGTTTGTAACTGCTTTTAGTGCTGTCAGTCTGTCATTATTGGCGGAGTCCAACCTGGCAGCAATATCAACTTCCATAAGCTAAAAGCAAAAAAGCAGCAAGTAATAATTTAGATAATATTTAGATCAGCCTTGAAACAACCAAATTGTTTGAAGTTAGCTAACATTAGTCTGCTCTACAGAAAAAAAGAACATACAGAAGGAAAGCTGAAAAGCCACCCTGTGAAACTTCTGTTGTTGTAGTCACTCATGTTCTGTTCTGTTTTGTACTCAAATAGAAAATGGCATCTGCCCAAACCACTCAGGCACACACAAATGATGTAGTAACTTAAGAACAGCATCCCAATTAAAAAAAAAAACAGAACTTGAGCTCACCTAAAGCAGAGTTTATCTAAAATACGCAGCCAAAATTCAAAACCCACCTAGGAACTGGCTGCAGATGAAGGATTCAGGAGAGCAGTCCTTTCCACAGCACTACTGCTGGGCTTTTGCTACCTGAACAGTTTGGGTGGAATGGTTTGAGATAGTGTATGCCTATAGGAGCACAAGGTATTTGAGAAGATTTCTCAAAGATAGCTAGGTATCGTGTGCTGTCTTACACTTATATTACAAGTTCATGTTAAAGTAACTCAGATTAAGATAGGACTAAAACTACAGCTGCCAGCCAGAAAAATCTAACAAATGGTTAAAAAAAAAATCACAAACAAAAATATACAATTATTTTCTTTCAGTTCTCTTGACATAGTGTCTCATTTAAGACTTAACTTGCTGGAGATTCTTGCTCTCCAAATGCCTACCAAGCAGCATGCTGTTGGCACAATTTGTGTGCTGTGTATTGACAGCTTGTCAAAAAGTCCTGGTGTAGCTGCACAGGCCTTACAGTTGTAGGTAGTTTTGTAACTGTGGGGTTAGACAGGTTGGTTAGAGAGTAGTTAATTGATACAGAAAAATTATACCTTTACATCTTTTATTGCATCACTTCTTTCATGTGGGCCTTCAGCTTCCTCCAATGGCTGAACAGAGAGAGGATTTTTAAAGAAGGCATTAAAATTAATCTGAAGTTCAAAGTGAAACCTTACTGCATTGTGTAATTTTAGAGTGAGGTAAACACACGATTTCATAATGAGCTTTCTCTGTAAACCATGTTACAAAGTAGCTATTTTTAGAGGGCTTTCTTCAGATATTAATGCTGATTAAAATACGTTTGTACAGCACACATTTGATTGCAAAGCCCATGTTTTCCCCAGTGAGGTCACATCAGAGATTTATTTACTGGGGGGCAGGAAGAAAACGAAGGATGATGGTTAGAGGCCAAAATGGATTCTGTTTCTATATGTAAGTATATTAATACTTGCAACAGTAGTGGTTGAACCCTGTAAGTCAGTGTCACTACTAGGTCCCAGAAAAGAATTAAACTAGTAATGCTAAGCCAAGGGCTGAACTGGAGCTATAGGCTGATCTTTGATCCATGTATATTTTTAGTATTAATCTAGCTAATATTTGACCCGTTAGTAAAAGGCTAGGATCTGTTTATTTAAACAGTTCATTGTCACAGATTTGAATTTCAGTATTTTACAATTCAATATATATTCATTCATTATATTCAATATTGAATTTCAATAGTTTACATTAATGTGAAACTTGAATCCAGAAGACTTCTGGTTAGCAAGAACTGTCTCGTGGAGATTCTCAACTAATTCTTGCATTGTCAGTTAAGATCATCAAATCAGCTTCTTTGATTCCATTCATGTTTGGCATATGCAGCCACTGAAATCTCCTGAGAATTTGAAGAGTAGCTGTTTAGTATTTTAAATAATGTGTACTTGAGTTTAAAAGCACTGCACGAAATAAAGGGAGAAATTAGTTACCAATTCTCCTGAACTAAACAGCGGCTGCTAGGAACATGATAAACTTTTCATGGAAACAAAAGATCCCTCCATGATCACCTCATCTAAACAACTGCTTATTGATACTTTCTTACTAAATGGAACAGGAGATAGTGCTAATGAAGTGGGAGGATAGACAGGGAAAGAACACATGACTCTGTCTCTATCTGCAATATTTGTTAATTTTCACGTTACACTAATTACCAAGTCAGAATAATCCCTTTCCAGAAAATCCATCCCCTGGAGACAAAGGTCAGCCTTCACTTTCAAATTTCACCCATTAAAAGGGAGCCCAGCAGTAGGATCAGTATCACCTTTGTGTAGCTCTACAGCTTGTGTGCTAAAACCAAAGACCCGACAGCTCACAAATGCACTCTTACCGTTTCTAGTTCTCTGAGAGCTCTGGAATGTCCTCCTTTAGTTAGAACATCAAGCAAACTATCAGCCATTAAGAAGGGATAATCTTGTGATTTCATCAGGAACTCATGAATACTGAAAGATCAAAAGATAGTTAACTCATTTCATACCAAACATAGAACTGAAAAAAGTTACATTACGTCAAACCAATCTGTACCACACAGAAAACACAAAGAGGAGCACAGAATTTGACCTAAGTGCCTTGCTTTTGTTTTGTCCATGCCTTCTGTAGCTGAGGAACGCACTCAGATGCCTAAAAAAACAGCGCATGGAAAAAAGTATACTGCCTCAGGCAGCTGCATCCTTCTGAAAGGAAATTTGCAGAGGCCCTTTAACATCTGCACTGTACTGAAGTATTCCCAAATTTCGTAAGAATTTATACCACGTGTATCCTATTTTTGAGGTTCTCATAAAACAAAAGGACAGAAGTTTTTTATACTCAAGACTATACAATGAGAATTATTTATATTTACTGTAGTAAATAGTATGAAAATCAAGCAGCATACACACTATTTTAGAATGAAATTGGGAATTGCTATCCTGGACTCAGCTCTCTCACTATGACCAGAGTAGTTTAGTCAGTACTTGACATTAACACTCAAGGCAGTAATTAAGTTCATTACTGTTAAAAAATCCAGTTTGTATATACATTTATATCACTCAGTATTTCTCTGGCTTTGAACTCCAGAGTTAGTCATAAATACACTTAAATTTTAGAGTGTGTTCCTATGTAGCAGCAGCAGCAAAATCCTTCAGTCTTAGCTAGTTTCACTCTACAGGCAAATTCTCTTACTAAAATATCTGCCTCTTAAAACAACCAACCAAACCCTATAGGCTGTAGACACATTGGTGCCATCAGTCAACAGCAAAGGCACAGCCCATACTGCAGAGTCACACAGAACCAACAGCTTCTGTCCATCCTAGTCAAACCTTTGATTACCTGAAAGATCCTGGATTAGAGTCTTCCCCATATGTTGAATAGATTAAGTCAGAATCTTCTTTGCTTATGTTGGCAAATGTAGAATCGTACGTTGGAGCATAGGAACTATAGGGTCCATAATTCAAGTATGTCACTAATGAATAAGAACAGCACTAATTATTACCTCCGATATGCATGTATGAGATAAAAATGAGAATAGATGGTTAAAACAATCCCCAAAACAAAACTTTTAGGAACATATTTCTTATGGTGAAAGCAAACTTTCACAGAATACCATCTGTTCACACCAACATGTTTTATTAACATCTACATCAAATGCAATCTATTTACAAATGTGTTATTAACAATACTGTATGCCTTAGCACAATAAGAAAATTCAGTCTGGTGCCAGTAACAGGTTCTCAGGCTCCACATTATGGTCATTCAGAGCCAGCAAAACAGCTCTTATCTGCCTGGTATAGTTCCTCTTCTCAATATAGATGGAGATTTTATTAAATGTATCTCCCCTTTTGTATGTGTAAACTAAGCTAGCCTCTGTGATGTACTGATTAGCTGTGTGATAAAGCACATTATTGCATGGATCTATCATTAAGAAAACCAAAACTTCAAACTATTTGTGTGCTAGTAATGAGATCAACATATCTGGTTTATATAAGGAGGAAGATTTATATAAAAAAAAAAATAACCAGCACTTGCCTGGAGTAACCTTGTTTCTTTTATCTTCTTTGAACCCTTGTAATGTATTAACTCCTGACTGAAGTCTTCCTGCTGTCATACCCAGCTTTACGGGGCAGTAACCTGGTTCTACAATAGGATATATCAAAATACAGAAATAAGAATGGCATAGTTAAGTGACATAGGAAGACATCCAAACTCATTTAGTACTCATAGCCAGAAACTTCAGAATGAACAGGACACAAAGTGTGTTTTCCTCTCCAAATGCTTCATACTAAATCCATGTTTAGTCTTAAACATGAATCCAGACCAAGTAAGTGACAATACTAGTTAAGTAGAAAGTTTTTGCTATTAGTACTCTTCCTGTCCTCCCCTAACAGTGGCTGCATCATTAAAGAGGATCCTATTCTTAATGTAAAAGACCCCACTTTATTTATTCTTGCTGACATTTCCTACTGCACAAATAAGGGGAAAGGACAAGTCAATATTTTAGTTTGGTTTCTGTCTCCTTTAGACACAGTCAGTTCAGCTCTGTAATGAGCTGGCAGTTAAAACAGTCAAGCACCTGCACTCTTTTAGCTCTACACAGATGGCACTGCCATGACAAAGTTATCTGGGACCCAGGCAGCTCCCAGGAATTAAACGAGCCCAAGCGTATGGCAGGTAGTCTCTTTTCCAACAGCAAAAGCTTTCTCTTGCAGCTCCCACAAACGGCAGCGAGGGCTCCCTCCAGCTGCTCCAGTCACAAGTGGTCCCAATCTACACACTCCCTCAGCTGCAGCTTTTTAAATCCAGATCTTTGTCAGGCTGTAAAAAAGCACTGGGTTCTTGGACAGCATTTGTTGATCTACCCTAGCAAAAAAGCAGCAGACTGGGCAGGTGAAAGTGGTTTGTTACCTGAACTGTGTCAGCTTACCTCCTGCAGTAAGGTCAACTGGATTTAGAAGGCCTAGAGTTGTTGTACCATCTGGTTTTCTTCTTTCAAATTCACACTGAAATAAGATCAGACAATTTTAATTTAGCTATTAGTTGAAATTCGTGGTCCTTAAACTAATAAAAACATCTAGTGAAACTCCTACCTGTAGGAATCGGGAAGGGATTTGGGAAGATTGGACTCAAGTGAGTGCTGCTCTAACTTTATTTTCACTAGGTAACTTTATTATTGGTATAGGCACAAGGAATTCAGAAATTACTATAAATATTTCTGCAGAGGCTAAGAGATAAAATACATAATTCTTGTAGAAAATGAAATGGGCCCAGTATTACCAAACTGGCTCATGAAAAAGTGAAGGGAGTTACCAAATGCACAGATCTACCTGGCTGTTTGCAAGCCGCCTTGTTAACTTTCCTCCTGATTCTCTAACAATGCGATCGATCTGCTCTTGTTCCCTTTCCAAGCTGTTGCTTCGCAATTTGTCTTCAAGCAGATCTTTGTCCTTCCTGTGAATAAAACTCACACAGCTTAGTTACTAGCTTCAACAGACAGATTTATCAGACACCAATTGGCTAAATATCACAAAAAGATAGAGCGGAGAAATTATTGACACCAACTACGCAAAATGTTTTTGTAGACAAAACAACTAATAAAAAAAAAGCCCTTTGCTATATTAAATACAGTCATATTAAAGATTTAGATCTGCAAATGCTTTTTTTGTATTAGTCACTCTGTGTTTAGCTCACTTCAGCCATACTGTCCTGGTTTAGCATGTTCATGATGGCATTTTATGGCATCACTCCCAAAAACTAACAAGGGTATTCTTGGTAAAACATTAGATACTCTGAATTTTAGTATCTGTATTTTCAAATCTGTGAAAATAAAGTCGTATTTCAAAACATTGAAAGGGGTATTTCTAGATATTAAAAGATACTTCAGGAAGTATAAATTCTGTAGCTATGCATTTACATGTTTCAAATACAACTACTAGGCAAAAAAAAGGGTACTTTAAATTAGCTCTATAGTTATTTGTACCAAAATGTTTAAAAGGTCGTGTTTGCAAGCTGCCTCCAAAATTGGTACTACTTATGTGAAACAGACACTAAAACAGAAAATAATGGAAGGAATGGTGTTGGTGAGCAGTACAGGGTTACCTACAGAAAAAAAATGGAAGATACTTTATATAACTGTTGCTCCATTGAGATGAGGAAGTCGTCTATATGCAGTACCAGGAAGAGAGAAATCCACATCCACTTGGTCCCTAAAAATTGTCTCATTTTAGCAGCGTTTAAAGGGCCTATCCTATCATTGTTATTGAGATAATACTCACTTTTTGTGTTCTTTGCTAGGGATTTTGAATGCTTTGGTGTCACCATCCACAGGTTCTCCTTTGTCTTTCCCAGGACTATTTTCATCTTCCCCAGTTTGCTGCAGTTCCATCTTGTCCTGCTGCTTCCTGGTCTTCTGCAGGTCAGCCATGAATTCTATACTTTGTTTCAGGCTCTGAATTCTCTCCTAAAAAACACCAGAATCCTTTTATTTGCTACTTCAATGCATCTTTTCCTAACATACCCACAGAGGATGATTTTAGGGAGAGTTTGTTCTTTCTTATACTAGCAAGTATAAAGTTGGTTTAGAAAATGAAATATTAAATGCAAATATTTCTTCAATAAGTGATCTGGTAGCAGTACTAAAACATAAGCTTTAAAACAGTATACCATTTAAATTCTAACATGCCAGCTTTTGACAAATGCTAAGCAAGTTTTTATTAAATTTCATGAGATCCCTGTAAGAAAAGTGGAATGAAAGGGGTCAAAAAGGAAGAAGCATCTTTTTAAATATTTTGGTTTGTGTTTTCTATTACCTGGCTAAGTATCTTCATCCCTGAGTGCAGCAGTTTTTTTGCAGCTTTGTAGTAAATGGTGTCTGGTTTGTTGTAAATCATTGCATTAGTACACATCAGTTTGAAGTTATCCTGTACAGACATAAATAATTTTGGAAGGAAACTTAAAATTTGATAGTATAGTATATTGCATTAAAATCCTTGTTGCAAATGCAGCGTCTTCAGCTTCAGGGGAAAAAAGAACTTCAAAGAACATTTTTAATCAATTAATTAAATAGATTTCTTAAATTCAAAATTTAAACAAAAACAAGTATGTAAATTAGATTCAAGTCTCAAATTAGCACCCCAATAAATATCCTGAAAGTATTTGTAACTGTTCAGTATTGTTTGTAGTTTTTAAAGTTTTAATGGAAGTCTTCTTAGCTAAAATTACCCACTTCCCTGACCAATCAGCAGCCATTAAAAAAGCAAAGTGAAGCAACATAAAAAAAAGACAATAAAGCTAACTTTAAAACCAGAAAAGCTGCAATTCAAAGTTAAATCATTATAAGGAATATGCTAAAGTTTCAGTTACAATGAGGAAAAGAAATGTATGCTTGAAGTTAATTTCTTACATGACTGAGCTAGAAACCTCACTTCTATACTCGTTGCAGCTCTACAGGTAGGTATGTCTTAACACATTCTCAGCTACTTACAAAGACAAAGCTAAAATTAAAAACTAACCAGAAACTGCTGAAGCAACAGGGAATATTCTTCTTAAGTTTTGGAGCTCTAAAGAAGGATGTGTAAGAAAATACAACCAATACTATTAACATCTGCCTACGACCAACTGTTAATTACACACAAATTACACTTCTCAAGTCCTCATCTATCCCAGTAAAGAACTAGAGAATATTTCTGCTGAAGAAAGCAAAACAAGCCCCTGCACCTTTAAAAAGCTTTCGGGGCCTTCCAAACAAGCCCTTTCCACTAGACACGCTACAGCACAGGGTTAAGCAGTTGCTGCCAACAGGACAGAGCTCATCTTGCCTTCACTGATGTGGATCTACATGACTAGATAAGCACAGAGGTGACAGGAGGCAAACGACAGTAACGAACAGGCAAAGCCAATAAATTCACCAGATACATTCAGCAGACTGACAGATGCTAACATTTTCATTCTTAAGTAAAGATCTAAAATGACACGCTGAAGGACAAACTGACAGGTTCTATTTAATTCTGCATAAAGCCTGAAGCCATCCACAGCTTTGAGATACATATTTACAAACCAGGAGTGTCTTCTCTTTCATTGCAGAACTTATTTGCTCACAAAAATTCAAAAAGAAACATTTCTTCAGGCAGCAGTACTAGTTCTTTTGTCATCTTCATATTGTCATAGAGGAATAGAGTTCAAGTCAATCGAGCATAATATATCTATGTAGTCAAAATAAAATTTACAGAATTACCTTTAATTCTTCTATGGACTGGTACCCATTGTTCTTGATCTTCTCTTTCATGGTACTAAAATCCATTGGGTTTTTAATGATCATGGAATAGCCAGGGGCAATAAAGTCAGTCACAGGAAATGAAAAGAAAGAACTTGGATCCTTTCTGTTAAAAAATGAAAAGACTTTTTTTTATGTTTCAACTAGTAACAATTAACACATTGAGCTTGGAAATTAAATGGACTAAGCTGGAAATGAATCAAAACCATAAAGCTAGAAATGGCTTCTGTTAGCATAATCTTTCACTTTTGAAGGTTGAAAAGATTCCATACGCAAACCCATACACAAAAAAAGCACCACAAATGTATTTTAGAAGCTAGCTCTATATTTTGACAACTACCTGTCTTACCAAGAAGATTTAAAAAAAAAATAATCCTTTTTGAAACACTTCTTTCTATCAGTCACTGAAAAATGGAGGGAACAAATTGCACGTGTCATTCATCACTTACTCTGAAATTAATAGCTGGGAAAGCTTGTTGCTAAAAGTTGTGATCGAACATGTGTGTTTATCATTATGTCAATTTTCAGGTTAGGCAAGATTAATAGTTTTTTACACTAACATTTCCTAAGACTTTCAGTGATCTCTGACGTACACTGATGTTCCTGGGTGCTCCCAACAGCATTAAAATCAAATACAGTTGGTTGGTATTTTCTCCTTCAGACCAGGCTTAATTGATCAGGTGGCAAGAATCTCTCCTCCAGAACCACTGGTTTTTTGCTTTTCACTGAACTCTGTAGCACGAGACTGGCCTCCTATGCCAGTGCTGATACTGCTACACACCCTGGCGAAACCCTTGGCATTTCATGCCTTTTTCCCAAGGCTTACTTATGGATTTCTACTCCAAGAGTAGTGAAAAGCATTTTGCTCTGCATACTGCAGAAACACGCAGTGCAGATATTCTGCAGCCCTGTGGAACAATAGCTTCCAACTGAGAGACAGGATTCAAAACCAAAAGCTGCTTCTTTCTGCACACATGCAAAGAAAGCCAGAACAAACACACACAGTTTTTGGTTTGATTGTTAGTTTCTTGACACTGATGCCAAGATCGTGAAAATTTAAGGTTAAGAGGAAACTCCTAAACAAAGTTTCAAGCTTAATTTGGGAGAGACAGGTAAAGATCTTTCAATCGCTCTTGTACAAGATATACGGATCTTCCTTCCTGACTTTAAGAACATCTTAAACCACAGATTACTTGGAAGAACGGCAAATTCTGCAAATCTGATTGTTTTAATCAAAAGCCATTTGATTAATAAGACGATAAGGGAACATGGTTCAAGTTCTCAAGTGCATACTTCCTTTTTTATAGTAAATAATGATAAAAAAGGAGAACTCCAAGTAAAATTAGTTTTAGCGACTTCATTCCAAACTCTTGTGCCTCTCTGAAAAAAGGTTGTTAGGAAGAAAGCACCACATTATTGGAAAATTGTCCTATTTGTGAAAGTTTTTAAAAAGTACTTTAAACTTGAAGTGTTTACAGGAAGCCTGAGCTGAGGAGAAGCTCTAAGTATGCATTCTTAAACAAGTACCTAAATTCCTACAACAGTCCCGTTAGCAGTACACTTAGCAATAATATTTTCACTCAACTTTTTATATGCCTCTTCCCTTAATGCGTGTTATTTTCAGTTCATAGCTCTGAGAGCCTGTAGCACAGACACTTACCTCTGCAGCTGTCTCATGAGTTGATTCAGAGCTTCCTGAAGTGGTGTCTGCTCCACCTCTAGACCAAAAAGAAATAGGGGTGAGACAGAACTGACTGAAAGAGGAACTAAGCTTCCAAGACACTAGAAATCATCTAAACAAAACTGATGCAACTTGAGAATTCATCATAAAGGAAAAGAATACAGAAGAATCCAGTGGCAAACAACACAACATATACAGGGGGTCTACTTTTCTCACTGGCCTTACTGAACATTTTTTCACTCTGACCTAGGTAACCCAGCCACCATTCTGCAAAAGAAGTACACGGGAACATAATGTCAAATATTTGTATGAGACAGGGAAAAATGCTTAAGCTGGCCAAAAATGTCAAGTCACTTGCTATAGAACCACCAATGTGAGCCAATTAAAGAAAACTAGAATTAGCAAAATACATGTTGGGGTTTTTTGTTTTTTTCCTACCTTCCTGTTTTGATAAAGTACTCGTCAATGGTTTCTCTGGTGCCAATTCCAATCTGATCGGGGTCTGACATTTCATGTCCTGCTCTCCCTCACTGTCTGCATGGTCTCGATCTCGTTTCTTTTTATCCTCCTAGAAAGAAAGAAATTGTTACAGAAACTTGGAGAACCTGCAAAACCAGCATTATTACTGTACATAATGCCCTCTGGATTTTTCAAAACCACCTCACATAGTTTAAAAAAAAAAAAAGTTTGTAAGTCTCTAAAAACGCTGTATTCTTTAGGTACTGTCTCCATCTGCTGGACAATAAAGTAACCCAGCCACACAATGCAACCTACCACAGAAATTCTTTTCAAAATATGTGACAGGCAGCCACTTACAGCATGACAGGAACGACTCTGCTCTATTCTCTGCACATAGAATTGTGTCCAGAGAAGCCCCTAGGACGATTTTTGAAGGTTTCAGAAAAACTAGTAAGAAATAGTTAGGAAATTTACAATCAGAGGTGCCCATACTGCTTCAGATAGATGTGTTACAATTACATATCACATTGAGAACTCTGACAGGCAAACACATTCTTTTCTTCTTAAGAACTTGTAAAGTCTTCATTCCATTTTATATAAACAGATTTATTTAGTCACAGTATTCCCCTCTCCTTTCTAATTTTCTCTTATAATTTAATGAGAAAGTACCTGGAGAAAAGGAATTGGCAAAACTAACACACCGAGTTGGAATGTATTGGGGTTTAAGGATCCAGATCAGTCACATCTGCTCCCCTTCTCATGTAGAGGACTGGAGAAAGCTGTTTTTTTCTCTATAATGCACTAGCATCAGCACGTACCTTAACTTTCCTCTTTCTTTTCTCCTTTTCTTCTCCAGGAACTTGTTTTTCTCCTTTCTTCCTCTTTTTCCTTTTCCTGTCCTTGTGTTTCTCATGCTCGGATTTGTCCTCGTACAGGCTGGGGTCGAGTCCCGCGTTCCCAGTGGAGAGTTCAGCAACTTCACTGCCTCCGACCTTCAGCACCAGCTTCAGCGGCTTCTCCACGTACTCTTGGGACACGGGGATGGACCGGGTGAGCCCCGCAGCCCCCTCCGCCCCC
>VZRW01005737.1:1167348-1189471 GCA_013398125.1 Aegotheles bennettii | reverse complement strand
CAGCCCATGGCAGCCCCTCACCTCCCCCCGTGTGGGCTCCCCTCACAGCCCATGGCAGCCCCTCACACCCCCTGTGGGGGCTCCCCTCACAGCCCATGGCAGCCCCTTACATCCCCCCGTGTGGGCTCCCCTCACCCGGCCCGTGGCGGCCCCTCTCCCCTCACAGCCCGTAGCGGCCCCTCTCTCTCTCTCTCTCTCTCTCCCCTCACGCAGCCGCCAGTGAGCCCCGTTCTGCTCCCCTGGAGCTGCCCCTGGCTCCCGCCCCCGGCTCTCCGGGGCAGCGCAGCATTTCGGTGGCTCTGGCGGGACTCAGTTTAAACGCTGCCGAGTGTCCCCGCCGCGGCCGCAGTGCCGGGGCAGTGATGACAAGAGCAGGAGAGGCGCTAAGGGAGCCGCTTTGCTCGCGGTGCGGAGGCTGCGGGTCCCGCCATGGTGTGGGGCTGGTTGGGACCCTGGCCCGGGTTTGTACCGGGGAGAAGAGCAGAGGCTGTGTGAGGGCTCAGGGGGCTGCTGGGGCCTGTGCCGATGGAGGTACGGGTCCCTCCCGGGGTTGTGCCTGTCCTGGGGGGGGGGACACAGGCCTGGCCTTGCAAACGGCGCCAGTACTGAGAGCAAACCCGTTACAGTCAAGTTATAAATGTAAGGAAAATATATGTGCATTGTCCATTACAGGTTAAAAAATGAGATAGAAATGAGAAGCTGCTAGAAATGGTGGAAGGTAACACATTTGCCTGGTCTGGCAGTCCTTCCCAAAGCAGGCAAGTGGTTTTTGGAGTTGTATAAAGCACTGAATAGACAGTCTTTCAATTTAATATTTCTGTTTAATAGTGTAGGTGCAGGTATCGCTTAAACTGCAGTCACTGCTGTTCCAACAACACTCCAGGTATGGTTTTCTGCTAACACCTGTAATGTGTCTTGAAATTTCACTTCTCTCAAGTTTGGAGTGCAAAAATAAACTGTGTCTATTTCAAAAGAGAAGATTTAATATTATTCCCACACCATAATCTTGTGTTCCTCGAGTTTGTTGAATCGTATTTTATAGCCAAAGAAAACAATAGTTGTTAATTAGAAATTTGTAATATGTGTGGCTGAACATCTACACAAGGTTTATTTTGAAAGCTTGAGAAGTTAGAGAAGAACATTGTCCGTTCAGTCACTGGGAATTTAATCAGATGTGACAGCTTTGTTTTGCATTTCACTGGTTAGATTTACTGTCATTTGGTAACCTACTCAGAGAATTGTGTGGGTGGTGCTCTGGAATAAACCACAACTTTCCTGCTTGATCTTACTCCAGTAGTTTGAAATTCAGCTATAATAGACACAGTTGTTTTTCTAATTCACATCTGGATCCTTTAATACTCTTATTACATGTGCAGTGAATGTTCTTAAGCATACTTTAGTGAGAGGTAGCAGGCTTTTGCTTGGGATGTGACCACATGTAGAAAATACAAGACTAGTAAATATTTAAAGGACATGTTTTATAGAATAAAAAAAAAGTTGCTATATCCTCTATTCCCACAAGAGGACAGGCAGACTTTCCAAGTTTTTTCCTTTTAAATGTTACATGGCAAGACCATTTGTTCAATTGTTATTCTGAAATTTCCTGACTTCTTGTCCTGAATTGAATGAAATTTGAGAGAACTATACACAAACAAGTAATGTGAGATACTGCCAACATTGAGAGCTGCCCTTTCTAGATACTTTGTTGAATAACATCCCCCAGATCAGAGAAAGACATTTTTTCTGAACTGTTAGCACAGGCACACATATGTAGAATGCACATTGGTTTTGTCATCCTTGTCTTTAGCTCTTGTTTCCAATTAAAAGATCAGCATTTCTTTCCACTCAAAACCACTCATGCAGTCTTTCAAAGCACAGTTCAATTTTGGAAAGAGAAGATGCCCCGTTTCTCAGCAGCGTTCAAGAGCGTTGCTGTCAGGTCTTGTCACTTTCCCGAGAAACGAGCCCACATTCCTTCTTACTCAACTGGCTCTGCTGTTACCTGTAGCACCAGCAGAAAGATGCAGAGACCACTGCAAAGCACAGGAGACAAGTGCACTAAAATCTTGGAAGGTTCCCAAGAGTGTACAAGTGTGTAGAAGCTTGGGATGCTGAGTCACTGGGAGTTTTTCATAAGCAGGTTTGGTTTGTAGTCTATGACACACAGAAACATTGGGATAAGCAGTTTTTGTGACAGACATGTATTTAAGACCAGAATTTTACACTAGCAAACATTTCTAAAAATATCCAGACACATATGGCTGAAGTAAAGAATGTAGTCAATATTTTATTGATTCATGTATTATTATCAATATAACTTTTAAATCAGTTATTCTTTTTCTGAAAGACTCAGTATGACTGTTTTCTTGATTCTGTGAGTGTTAAACTGTCATTTTCCCTGTGCATATGGCCTGACAAAATCTAGAGTGGCAGGTGGATGTTTTTCCCTTAGTTTCAATAGACCATCTCATCATTATGATGCATTTTCTCTTTTTTTTTTTCACTTTACCACTGAAGTGCTGCATATTGGGGGGGTGGTAAGTCTCATCTGGGAACACGTAAATTATTAGTGGTGAAGACATGACACTTTGTCTAAGAAAAGTAAGCCTAATTCATTTACTCATGGTAATAGGCAAATATCTATTTCTACCCCAGGATCCTTAAGACTGCAATAAATTTTATAATAATATTGTGATTCAATCATAATTATGGTTGATTACCTTATAGTCCATAGAACAGTCATATTGATCGTGGTGTTAGATGTGTGTGTGTGTATTTGTATAAGTCTGTGTTTTGTAAATATCTTTCCTGTGACCTTGTCCAAATCCTGTGGGCCCCCCTTTTAATAACTCTTTTGAAGTGATTTTATGCACCTGAAGAAATACCTTGTTGCACACCTTTGAGCTGAAATAGCAAAATTTTTGCTAGATATGCATGAAATTGCATGAAATGTGAACATTTATGACCTTGGTTCTTGGCTGCTATTGCTGCACAGGTTGGGAAAATTAAACAGGATTCAGCTGGGTCCACATGGCTTCCCTCATGAGCGGAGGTGGACGGACAAATGGGTTTTGTCCATCATCCCTGCTTCTTCCTAGTCAAGTAGAGGATTTGGAGCAAAAGAAAGGGAGAAACCTGAATAGTGAACAAGTTGGAACTGAAGCCTGCGTTAGCAGTTGCAGCAGGTAATTTACTTAGGGAGCAGAGAAGTCGCTGCAGAGGCCATCTTTCAATGCAGAGTATTGTCTTCTGTGGACACTGTTCCCGCCCTGTCTGTTTGATCTTCATTCCCTCTCCCCCTCTAAATGGAAACATTTAGCTACTCCTTTTGGAATGCTAAGCACACTTGTGTACCTGAATGTGTGTAGTTGAAATCTGCATCCCGTTGTGTTGTTTACTCTGCTTAATAGAATCATTGGAGTTGGAAGAGACCTTCAAGATCATCCAGTCCAACCACCTACCTACATCATCACTAAACCATATTCCTCTACTTCAAGCTTACTCTAAGCTGTTTAGGGCAGCAGCTATCATTGAGTGAACTTCCTGAAACAAATAAGGAACAGAAGCTTCCCTTTGTAG
Organism: Aegotheles bennettii; assembly: GCA_013398125.1. Taxonomy (NCBI): domain Eukaryota; kingdom Metazoa; phylum Chordata; class Aves; order Caprimulgiformes; family Aegothelidae; genus Aegotheles; species Aegotheles bennettii. The sequence goes on along the minus strand of VZRW01005737.1, from coordinate 1,185,892 downwards.
TTGCCATATTCTTGTAGCCACCTAGCAGGGAAATAGCTCTGCTTCTGTGCACGTCTAGCTCTAAGTGACTGCTGCACGCAACCTGGCTACTCTCTTTCTACAGTGCTTGGAACAACAAGATCCAAAGTTCTGATTGCCATTTGCTATAATTGTATTCAATGAAGTGTCTCCCTCAGGCTTGGAGAAGTATTTAACTCTTAATTAAATTCTCTCAGTAAGATAGCTTAAGGAATACATTATTCTAATAAAAATTCTAGCTCAACATTGTCTGAAAGGTGAGCTAAGTGGTGTCTAAATAAGGAGTAGATTTCCAGATAAAGCCATGCCATCTTGTAGCAGTGTAAGACTTGGCATTGAAAATGAGGGTGAAAAGTTTGAGCTCAAAGTTTAATTGATGGGTGTAACCTAGTATTTTTTGAGCTGTAACTAGATTATATTTAGTATTAATTCTGAGTCTGATCCTGTTGCCCTCACTCCTTTGAGTAGGCCTCCTCATTTCAAGTATCTGCAAGCTTTGCTTGTTCAGTTAAGATACTACAAGCCTGTTCTGAATTTCCTTGCTTCACTTGCTTGGCCAGACTTTTAAATGTCCTAACCCATTTTTTTCTATAGTCTGTATTTTAATTACTTATGTCATATTTTAAATTTAATGAAATATCTGAAAATGCCTGTTCATAACAGGTGCATCAGACTGCTCCACCAGACACATGCATCACCCAAATGAAGGTGGAGATGAACCTTTTCCTGATAAGTTTTGAATTGCTGTAAGCGGAGAAATGTAACCAAATTATCACTTGCATTAAATTTGCACTTGTATAGGTGAAAGTTTAATACAAATGTCTAGCTGAATCTCTCAGGTTATGCTTCAGTTAATTTTTAGTTTAGATAACAATCTTAAATTTTATTCTGTTTTTTTGTAGTGGTGTCTCTAGAGGAGCCACAGTGAACAGAAAAAAGTAAGAGCATTAGGCCACTTGGTGGTGTAATATGCAAAGGAAAATGAATCTGTCACGTTCGAGTGAGGGAAATGTACATAATAGATGATCTTTGCTTATTATCTGATTAAACACTGTACAAGAATTTACCGTGAACAGTTACTTTTTAAAGACCTTTAATTTCAGGCAGGTAGTCAAGTACATTTTGTAGACTAAATCCTGGTTTTAGCTCAGCTCTTACTGAAGGTGTTTGTGTTTAGGCTCTTAATGGTCTGTTACTTGGTTCAGAAATCCTGAACCAGCTCACAGTGGAAAATCTGTAATTTAAAAACTGCGAGGGCCATATAGAAGCTGCAGCCCCGCCGTATGTGACTTCAATAACAGATTTGGTTTTCATCTGATAGTCTGGCATCCCTCACATTCACAACAGGTGCAGCAGCTTCTCCTCAACTCTTTGTATTTTATATGCAGGAGTGAGAAGCTTGGGAGAAGCTGTGGCATTGCGGTACTTTGGGAGATATCTTGAACTGCACAAACTGTGGCAAGAAAGCAGGGGTAGCAGGCACCAGCGGTCCAGTACACTCTCCTGCAAATGCATACACCTGCCAAAGAGTTTGCTTGGTGATACTGAAACACACGCACACTTAGGCAGTGAGTACCAAAAGGTATGAGATCAGGTGTGGGAGATCAGGTTGGTGGGACCTGATTACTTCTGTCCATGCAATAAGAAGAATGAAAAGTCCAGCCTTCCATCACCTTTTAGTTCAAACTTCTTTTAGGCACGTACAGAATGTTTGAGCCCAGCAGGATGCCACAGGATCTGCAGAGCAATGTGTGCAGAGACAAAAATTTATACTGTATGCACTGGTGTTCATGTCAAGGAAGAAAAGTGAGGATAAAAGCATCAGTATAATGCTGCTCGGCAAATTCTAGCAGAAGTAAACATTTTCCATGCTAAGTGGGGCCCGCTAAGGATGTCAGTTTTATTCAAACTATTATTCTGAAATGGTAATCAGAATTTTCTTTTATGGGGAAAGAAAAGACAAAGGAAAAAGAGGAAGTTTCTATTTCTGTTTGACAGAAATATCAAAACAACAGTTAAGTTTCATTTTCAGATTGAGGAAGGAAAAAATAAAGATGTTTTGACTGGTATTTAGCTTGAGTTTGGTTTGGGTTTTTAGCCTGAAGTCTAGAAATGAAGTAAAATTTGAGAACAGCTTCTTCCTGGGCTGTTCAGGTTAAAGTGAAGATATGATTAGCCTTGTCATTGGTGATTGTACCAAATCTAGATACTAAAAGAAGCAGCAGGTACTTGCTAGTTTTAAGAAGTGACCAGAGTAGTGCCCGAGTGGGCACTAATCTACTGGGACCTTGGCTTAGGTGAATTTATTTTGTATCATATTACTATGTTCCTCTGTCAATCCAGAATGTATAGTTGAAGTGAGAACTTCACAAGTTGACTGTAAGAGCCATAAGGAGGGGCTTACCCTTTGAATCTGTATGGAGCATACTCCTGTGCTCATATAACATCAGTGATGGTTGATCTCTTGCTTATCAGGCTTTTTAGTGTGGGTGATGACATCCTGTATCATGTTCTCCTGGAAAACCTTCAGCACTCCACAGATTTTTACATAAATTAGACCTGGAATTTTTCAACTTTCCCATAACAAGCCAGGTGGCAGATAACTGATCTCCTTATGTTGTATGTATATCCTGAAACTTCCAAGTGAAACCAATGACCAAAGATTTAGTGTGAATGGAGAACACACAATGTGTAGCATACTTCTGTAGCTTCTGCGATATCCTCCACAGTTTTGCTCTCAGAGTGAAAGCTTAGAGGAGAGCATCACAAACAGAGTGTACTGGGAGGTCACTTGACCCTTTAGATTGCTGATTATATGTAACCAAAATAATACTATTTCACTATCCAAATATTAAGAACCTGTTGCAAGCTATGGATCCCTTAGAAATTACTGCTTACAAATTGCTACTACTTAGAAAGTGCTGCTACTTAAAAATTATTAAGAACTTTTGGTTCAGACCTGCTTTTTTTTAATTGTGAACCCACTCAGTAGAATACAGATTCTTTAGAAGAGGTTGGCTAGGATCAGAAAGTTGACAGTTGCAGAAGGGAAATGAAATTAAATGAAAACTGTTACAGATTTGTCTGGCTAGGCTGATTTACTGGAACTCTACACCAATTTTAGTTCCTCCAGAGTCTTTGTTAATAACTCGCCTGGTCTGGAATGAGAGGGGAGATGGATGCAATCTGTGCAGAGGAACGTGGCTCTGCTGTACTCTTGTGTTTGTCTTTAATGTGCTGTTCTTTTATTGAGAGGTTTTACTAAACGACAACTATATAATCAATTTTTTCATCACCTTTGAAAAAAGAACAAAACTCATTTGCTCAAGAGAGTGAGGGAAGAGGTTTAAGGATTTAAGCATGTAACTGTTCAGTCTGTTTGGTTAGACCTAAATTCTTTATGTCATTGTTCATTAATGTTGTTGTGCCAAATGTTTATGCATGAGTGTCCGAGAAGAACTGGGTGTGATCAATTCAAAATGGCCTTGTCTGACTGCATAAAGAATTCATTCTGAGATGTATATGGAAATGCATGCTTTACGATTTCTTCTGACAGGGTATTCACATTGCTGCTTCAAGTATTGCTCCCAAACTTTTCACAGTAGGTGATCAATTAGTGTTTTACTTATTCTTGCTATTAATTTAAAACATGAAAACAACAATATGGCCACTTGTCATAGGATTTTTATGTATCCTATGAAATGAGATCAATCAGATCAGTGGTGTGTCACCAACAGGTTCTTGTTGCAGTGATGCCCTTGTTTCCCCCTGTAGTAGGTTGACTGAATTACAGCACTCTGTAAGCACCAGGGCAAGGATCAGATCCTGACCTTGGAATTGGAATAGACTTTTTGTGTAAGTTTCTGTAAACCCTTCTATCCCTTCTGCAGTCTTCTTGTCTCCAAAGGAGAATACTAATTCTAAAAATTGCTTATCTTAACAGGTTATAAAAGTTCACATAGCGTTGCATTGCATTAGGCAATTTACACGTGTGGTGGCATGGTTATGCCCTGTTGTTACATCCTGATGTTGGACATTTATTTCTCTGGAGGACTTTGCCTTGCATGCTGAGGATGGAATGATCCAATATTATTTGAAGCTTTAAGCTTGTGTTCTGTTCTTCACCCTGTCTTATGGCAGGTGTTCTGCAGGCTGATTAGGCAAGAAGGTGTTTGCTCTTTTATCAGTGTTTTAAATTTTCTGTCCTTCATTTCATTCCAGTCACATGCCCTTGTTTTGACATATAAAAAAGCATGAATTTCAGTCATGGTTATCCTCATGCCAAATTTTCTTGGTAATCTAAAACTGGTTGTGTTTAACCTTGTAGCAAGCTAAGGAGTATTTTTTCCCTAAAGCCATAGTACATGGAGTCATATAAATTCTCACCTTCAAGGTTTTATTGTTGTTTTGTTTTTGTTTTTTAAGGAGCAGTTTTCATCTCTGTTGATGCAGGGTAAAAGTTGGAAATGTGTATTCCAGGCAGTAAATTAACAGAAAATTGAAGTATACAACTTTTATTTGTTTTAAGGTAATATGATTATTCTAGTGGAAAGAACCTAACATGTGACATTATGAATGCTTGCTATTTTTTTCTCTTAAACCTTGTCTTTATTGAAATACCTGAGCGTTAGAGGTATTTCTAAATGTAGCTCCTGATCTCAAGCTACTCCTAAGTCATGTTGCCAAAGATATATATAGGAAGAAGCTCAGGAGGAAGTTTTAACCTTACATTAGATGGCACTTTCAGAGTCCTTGCTGGATCAGTGATATTGTTGGAAATGTTTGTTTCAGGTAATCTATAAAGGGGTGTTGCAAATGTTTTTCTGCTTTTTATCGGACCTGTTTCTCATTTTGCAAGTGGATGCTAGATAAAAAGGGCAATGCAACTTCAGAAAAATAATTTAACATTTTTGCTTGATTTAGTTGGAGGCATAAATATAAGAGTCATTCAACTGAACACATATTTATTGTTACCTACCAGAATTCTTGCTTTATAGTACAGGGCAACACTTCATAGCTGCCAAGTTTCACTGGAGATGAAGTGATAATCTCTGGCTGTAAGTTGTAAATTGCTTTGGGTTAAAAGGTACTGCATAAATGTAAATTGTTACCTTATTAAATGGAAGTGTAGCATAACATGGTTTTCAAATTACTAATGAGTATTTTCTTTACAAGTCTGATGGCTTTTTTAAGATAAAATAACACTGGGTTTATTTAATCAGCCTAAAAGGTTCTTATCTAGCACATTGTGATAGTTATTTTTATTGCTATAAACAAACATTATTTGGAAGAATTGCAGGATAAAATAAGATAAACTTTACAGGTTTTTATTAGTCTTAATGTTTTGATTACCTATCAGGTTGCTTATTTTTCTGTTTAAATTAAAATCAATATTTTATGATAATACTTACTAAAACACATTTTTGTCTTGTTGCTGTTTTTAACAACACACAGAAGTTAAAATGTCATAGAATCTATTCTGGGTGTGTAAAATTATGACAGATGTTAGCATCAAAACCAGTGTGAATGGGAAGATAGTTTGGGGGATATTTAGCTGAAGTACTGATGAATACCGTTTTAAGATGTTTATCTGTCATTTGTATTACTTCAGTTCCTTCCCCCCATTTGTATACTTGGCTTTTAGTAGGGTGGAGGAACAAAAATCAATGAGACTATGATTTATATGAATGTTTTCATCAGTAGGCTTCAAGATGATCAAATTCTTATCAGTCTAATAAGAATACAAATACAAATGCATACCAACTACTGGAACTTGACAGGTAATATGCTTAAAATTATTTTCTTTCACAGACTTACTTTATTTAGGCAAGAAATGGAGGAAGATAGCAAGATTTTTAGTAGAAATTGCTTAGGAAGAAGTATTATAGATAAGCATGTCCTTCTTTGTGGGTCAAACAGACAAAAAAACCTCCCAGATAATTGGAAATTGTGAAGTTCTGTTATAGTTCTGAGAAAACCAGCAAGCAAAGCTTGATGAGAAAGGATAAGACAAAGTAGCAAAAAATCTATTGAGGCTTAAATAATGATACAAGAGGTATTCCCATGGTATGTAAAAAATAATTTTTGTTGGGCATTGAACTTTTAGCAGGTCCAACATAGTTTCATTTTGTGCTGAACTGTACTTCAGTAACAATATGTACTTACATATTTTTAAGAATACTAAGTGATGTATGTAAATAATGGGAGTTTCATGCATGCACATTTTAGCAAGTCTAATTTCACTCTCAGAGCATGTTCACATCGGGTAAACACTGTCATTCTGTGTTTTGATTTGATTCATTATTATTCTGACATAATTCATCATATAAAACATGGGAAGGGAATAATGCTAGTACAGCAGTAGGCAATATGGTGGAAACTGAAACTACATTTTCCAGAGGTGTATTGCTAAGCCAACCTCATGTCCAAAAATGAACAGAAATCAGTAACTTTGCACTTGGCACGAGCACACATAGATGACAAAAGTTGAAAGGTGTCTAAGTATCTATAAATATCTGTACCCAAATGAAGTTGTTTGTGTCCTGTATTAGTGTATCTAACTAAGGCAGCAATGAAGACAGAAATAGTGGGCACTTTTAACCTGTAGTCTCTGCAGAATGGTTTGTTGGTCTGTTGCAGCCATATCTTTATTTTGCTGTGTCACCATAGTAACAGTAGGAGCCACTCTACCTGAGATTTACAACAGGTTCTATTTTAACAGCTTCCTACCCTGTCCCCTGATTGTCAACTATGGCATGCTGCTTTGGGGATAGACAGTGAAAGAGTGCATGCAAAACCAGTAATCTTAGGTACTCTACTCCCAGCTGAAGATAACAGTTAAGCATTACTTTACGAGTCAGAGTTCAGAATTCAAAAGTAGAATTGTATGTGCAACATTGGCTATGAGGTTTGCTGTTACTTTCTTGGAGCAGGAGGAGAAAGAAGGGTGAACAATTTTGCTGTGCAATTTTGGAATTATCTTTCCTACATAAGTAAATATGGTTTAGGTATTTTAATTCATATATACAATATAAATGAAGTTAGTGTTTATGCAGTAGTCCATTAAGATGCTCCATATTTAATCAAATTTCTGAAGGAGTAGTGAGATAAGGACTTATGGTCAGAGCTAAGGGGCAGAAGCCCAGCATGGATAGGGATCCAGGGTGGACTAGAACATCTCTAGTGCCGGTATTTTCACCCAGTTTACACAGGTGAGTAGTTGACTTGAATGTCGTTCAATACGTTTTGTTTTATAGTGAAGGACTTGCATGGGCTATTCTTGACTACAGACAACATTTTTTGCTTTAATTCTTTGGCACCTGTTCATTGGCAATCTTCTGCATGTTTTCCTCTATAAACCAGATAGATATCTGAAGCCTTTACATTTATAATGTAAGAAAAAAAGCATATGGCTTAACTGGGCTAGGGTGTGCACCTGTCTAATTCAGCTAAACTGGGAAGTAAGGGTGTAAATGTGATTCCTTCTCTTAGCCAACAGGCAGCTAACTAAGTAATAAACTCTTCAGTTAAATCCATGATTCTTCACACCTTGAAATAAGGTCAGACTTCTGATAGACTCTCATAATAGATTTCAAACCACTCTGTATTAGAAACAGATCATAACATGCATTGACCATAGCCTTTATGTTGTTTTCCTTAAACCAGAAAAGCTTATTCTATGAATGTAAGGTTCAAGGCACTTTGCAACCTGTATGGACTTCTGGGTTTATAATACCATCATCTTGGCTACCATGTAAGAGAATTGAGAGCAGGTTTTACAAAGGTTAAAAATACTTGAATTTTCATGTCAGGTTTGGTAGTTGAGGATTTCTCAGCTCAGACTGACATGTTCTAGAGTAAGAAGCTCATAGTAATATTTGCTGACCAGCAAGAGAGAAGAGCAAAATAGACAGGTCTACTGCTTCTTCTCAGGGATGCTATAGTTCATAAACAGTTAAATGCTGCCTCCTTGGAAGAGTTTAGCTTAGCCCACAATGGCAAAAAGACTATTTTACAGTTATTTATTAGCACAGCTCCTGGGGTATTTTAGCCAAAATTAATTCAAAACTCCGTTTTGTTCTAGAAATCATGTTACTTTAGGATTACTTCAGTGTAAACAACAGAAGAATTTCAGCTTTCTGTTGGCTTTCATTAGAAATAATTCTGAGTTCTGTTCCATAGCCTTCATTTGCCACTGACTGATGCAGAGCTTCAGCTGCTGAAAGTTCAGAAATGGGGTGAACATGTATTTTGTATCAGCTGTGAGAATATGCTGTTGAGTATCACCTAAGCAATCAGTAAGTCAACAGAACAGAATCAACCTTATTGTTTACTTCACAAGGAAGGCCAAAACTGAAGCACTGCGGCCACACTTCCAAATGATTTGTACTGTTCACTGCCACATCCATCTGCATAAATATGCTCCCTTGCAGAATTTAGATGAATAAAAATGCCTCCTCTTTGGCTTTATTAATGTAATTTATTTTTAATAGAGGGGAAAATTGAAATAAGTTCTTTATGTGAAGTCTGTTGAGGAAAGGAATCTGGGGAAAAAAACTTTAAAGTTAATTTTTTTTAATCTTGAAATCTTGTGCTTAGTAAGTGTTTAAAAATTTCTGGCAGTCCTGTTAGTAAAAATAATTATTCACAGCCTTCTGGGTGTTGTGGATCTTTTCATTTTATATGTTCAAAAGAAAAGGGGATTCTTCCAAATCCTCAAATGTACAAAAGTACATTAATTTCATTTTCATCACATTTCTTCATCGCATTAGATTTGCATGGATTTTTAACCCAGAGATTTAGCAGTTGTGTGGGAAGGCAAGCTTTCTTTCTTTTTTATTTTTTTTTTCCAGGAGGGCATTTTGGGTCATTTTAGATGAAAGAAACTTCAGTTCATGCTATTATGTTGGTTTCCTGGTTACAGTTCAGTTTTGATTCCTCCTCTAGAGGACACACAAAAGAGAAAAATGTTGGCAACTATATTGGACCTCTGGGTTGTTGTGTTCTTTTTTAATTTTAGCACAGATTCTAGTTAATACTTTTGAATAATGTCAGCCTTCCTTCTCAGGTTAGTTCCACTGATTATCTTTTGGGCAGAAGGATATTTGTTGGTGGGAACTGCTTATGTAGAACCCTGCTGGTCAGTGTAAGTAGAAGTGATAGACCTTGTTTATAGACCTTGTTTATTTGACCAAAGGAATATGGTTCCCTAAGAATACAGAAGACTCACACAGTTTAACTAAATGCAAGATAACACTGCCATTTACAAGACCGGTTCCAGACACTCCAAGCCCTGCCTGATGCAGAGGCTAGAAGGATGTCCACCAAACAAGGATTTTCCCAATGAGGCCATTGTTAGGGCTCAATGTAATGTAGAGGCACAGGAGGGAAGGTTGGGCAGTGTTTGCATGGAAGGGGCAATTCTGGATAGCTTCACAGCTAGTAAGTAGTCCCTAAAAAATCTGAATTATTACAGTGAGCATATTATATCTTTTAGAGTAAAGAATTTTCTTGAAGGAAAATGCTAACTCTACATCTCAGTGTGAATTCTGTGTTATATCTACTGCAGGTGCAATGGTGAATCACATGGCTCTTTTTTAATAAATTATCTAAATATATTAGAATATGTAGGTTGTTGGCCATTTACATGAGTGCTTAGGAAGAACATCTTCCAAAACGGAGATGTAGGAATTTCTGGTGTCCCTAGCAAGGTTGGTTGTACTCTTTCTTCCCTATTTATTATTAACCAAATGTAGATTTATGTTTCACTGACCTTTACTAATCGCTCACCCACTTACTGGATGTTTTATGATGGGTCTGTTTCTCTGGGAGTGACTGGTACACTGAGTGTTCTCGATGACAACTTCATAAATGCAGGATATTAGTAGCATAACAGCTTATTACTTCTTGTTTAGAGTTTTACAGGTTGTTTCTGTTAAGAGAAGAAATTTTTATGTGGAAAGACACATAGAAGCAGTTCCTTATTCACAGACAATGATATACATATAGTACCACTTATCTAAATGTGATTGGGATCAAATGTCAATAAATTGGCTTATAGTTCATAGTCCTTTGTTTTAGAAAGAGCACTTGCTCTCTTGCTTTCTCTCTCAGCCTTCTCTCAGGGATGTTTTACCATGCCTTTCTTCCTGTGTCCTTGACTTCCTAACGCCAGCTTTTTTTTTTGTCTCTGGCTGCCTCAAGTTGCCTTTATAGTTACATGTGACTCTGCCAAAAATCTTCAGGCTGATTTTAGCATTCAAATGTGAAGGAAAACCTCAGTCCACCTGGCCCAACTTCTAGAACTTTAGGGTTGCAGAAACTGTGTTGGAAATAGCGGCAGCCTTTTTGAGCTGTTGCCATGAAACAATGGCCATTCCGCTGCTCTTGTAAGGGCACGTGGCTACTGTACCTGCTGGCCTGAAGGCAATTTAGAAGATTACCAGTAGGTCAAAACCCCATTCCTAGGGAGCTGCCTGATCTTCAGTATAACATTTTAGCAATTAAGCCATTGAAGAGCTTGAATGTATGCCTGTTTCATGCACCTAAATATCTTGGGAAGACAAAAAGAAGGTGTTTGTGTACAGCTTATACCACTTGGAATGTCAGTATTGTGTTACCTTCTTCTTGACTCATTTTATTTGAGCATTTTTTCAGGTTTGTTGCTGGTTTATTGCTGGTTTTCCAGCAATACCACATAGAATTGAGATTTGGATATAAATACAAGGATATCTGACAGGATTTCATATTTGATAATATAGGGACAACTGCTCCTGGAATTCCGTATTTCATTGTCTTAGTTGCACAGTCAGGTATAGATATGCTTAACAATAGGGAAAATTTACTTTGTGGATCTATATCTGTATTGATCACACAGAGAAAACACTGCCACCATCATCTAGAATAAACAATTTCGTATACTTTGCAATTATCCAACCGATATTAGCAGCTTGTGGGATTTCATGTTCATGTGACAACTGTTGCTGCTTTTTCATGGATTTTTTGTTTTGATTGACATTAGAATATAACACATTAAAAGATTGTCTGTCTGATATGTACTCTGGCAGCTGCTTTGTTGCTATAGAAGCCAAGGCTTCATTGTGCTAGGTGTTATAGCTACCTACAGAAAGATGATCCTCATCTAAAATATTTTACCATGTAAATGCAAACCAGGGTGGAGCTACAAGTTTTTACATTTTGCTGATGTTATGGCTCAGAATATTCTCCCGTATCTTTACCTAATAATATTTTCAGTGACTCAAAATGTGATTTACACCAGCTCCCATTAGAAAGCTAAAGACTTTTAAAGCTTAGGAAGATTTTACATCTCACCGTTTCGTTTGTTTGTAGATTTGTATGTGTGTGATCTATCATGTGCCTGGATTAAAAATGAATGAAACACAAAGAATGGTGCTGCACAGGGTTGCTGTTGTGTTTATGTGCAGTAAGACAGGTGCTCTCAGGGACCACCAGTTCACTGTGACTGTTACTGTGCTCAACAGAACTAGTATTTCTGAGAAGCATTGAGTATGTTCATTTTGTATTTATACAGCTTAAAGAGTTCAGGGTAATGGGACAGAATATTGTTGAAGCAGATAGTCTCTGGGAATACAGAAAAAAAAGATTGCTAGGATTGAGCTGTAATTCTGATGTTACAGTGTTTACCATCCAATGACTAGGTGTCTCCTTTCTTAGATGATTGGGGGGTGGGGAAATTGTGTCAGTGTCTCATTTGTGTTGTTTATATTCTTTTTCAATAACATACATCAGCCTTTCTTTAAATGTGATTCTTCTGATGTAACTTGAACCTTTACTTTAATTATTTAATTATCTTGGGCTTTTTGTTAAAGTTTCTTCTCTCTCCCCAGTGCTAATTAATTATACTTTTATCCTAGATATTACAAGGTGCATGGTAGAAGCACTTATTGAAAGATTACTTGATGTATTGAAGGAAACAATGAAGGTCTAGTGAGATGTGAATATACAGTGATAGGACTGTTGCAATTCAGATAAACATAATGGGTGATTTAAGTTAAATGAGAGGTAAATATGCTATAGAAAGTTCTCATTTATATCTTTACTATCATATAAACTTGTATGAAATGCTTTTTTTTAATAGAGTGACTAATTTTGACTAAATAAGTGGAAACTATGTGCATAGTCAGTTATTGCTATTCTCATCATAACAGCAAAGCAAAAATATGTAGTGTTACTTTAGGGATGCTATTTTGGATTAAAGAATGCTATGTTTTGAGGCTAGTGGAAAGTATGATTAATGCTTTAGAAATGAAGTATTTTGAATGTTTTTATGTGTCAAATTACTGCCATACCACTATAAAGACTTAGTCCTGGGTTGTGAGGGAGCTTGAGCCCCATGGTTCCTTGTATGAGATGTTTAAAGGTCATGTCCCTTTGGGGAGTTTTATTTCTAAAAGTAATGGAGCAGAAATAGCTTCCTATTTGAAACCTTTCTAGCAGAGGCAAATCTTGAATGCAAATTCATTTGGATTCCTTAACAGTTCTGTTTTTACTGACATGGTTTATTCTGGGGTACTTTCTTCAGAGTGTCTGTCCCATATAGTTGCTTGTTTACAACTGCTACCCCAGGTGCTTACAAGCAGATGGCTCTTTACAACTGATGTGAAGAAATGACAAATGAAGTTGCAGTTTGAAACAGGGGTCTTTATCAAGTGATCTGCTGGTTTCTGGGTTTCTTCTCTTTGATCCTGTGATAGTAAAAGGTAGTTTGAATGACATTGATTATATAGGTTGTGTTTCTCAGAGAATGATAGTGGAATCATTGAATGACATGAACCTTCTGTCCAAAAGGAAGAGTCATTCTTTGAGCTAGTTTGTACTGGAAGGCTGATAGTGCAGCAAGGATCTGATGAAGTCAGAATGAAGTGAGGCAGAGATAGAAGATTTGCAACCTAAAAACACAGTATAGAAAAAGAAAAGCCATGATAATGTAATTAACAGAAATTGAATGAAAGAAGTGGTTAAATTGGAGAGGTTTATGAGAGGAAGCAAGAACAAGAATGAGGTCAGGAATAGAAGACCAGCAGAGCATGACTTTGGGATGGAAGCAAGACCATACTTCCTAACTACCTGGGAGGAGGTGGTGTGGAAAGTAGACTTGTTCATTCCTTGTTCTTATCTGAAAAGTTGCTGTGAATAATATATAAATTTGTCAACTACAGAATTTGTTTGGAGAGACTGCAGTGATATTTCACAGTGATATCTTCCCATTTTTATCAAATCTTAAAAATCACATATAATTCATATGCTGAAAATGATGTGGGTAGAAATTGGAAAGAAATATTTTTTGAAAGATGCAAGACATTCAGGACACCAGATAAAAACATTGACATATAGAAATCTTCCTTTTGACTTGTGAAGGATGTTGGAAATCTTCACCACAGTGAAGCAGTTCAAAGTCACAGTTCATAAAGCTATTGTTTGCAATGCAAATGTGGAAACCAACCTTGTCATTTTTCACTCGTGTTCTGCTCCACAGCCTAGAATCCAGGAGAGCTTTAGAAACCCATAGCTGACATTGAAATGGTGTATGGCTTTACCACAGTGTGAATTCCTTTTAATGTCAGTTTCTCTATGGGGGATTAGCCACCACAGATGTCACAGATCCTGGGAATATCTTCCATGATAAAAAAAGGAAAGCTGGCATCTCAACTGTCATTTAATAATCTACAGACTCGTTAATTTATGTGTTTTATGATATTTGATAGCTACAGATACAACAAACCTGTTCTTCAAGTGCTTGCTGGTTTGGTTGCAAAATGTGTATTAATTTATGTTCTTGTAGAACATTTAGATTATAAAATGCCATGTTGTCTTTGCTTTGAATCTTTTAACTTGCCAGTGGATAAATCAGTAGTGCTGGTCTTCCCATTATATATGTCTTAAAGCAAACCGCTCTGACTAGTAACTTCTCTCCTCCTTTTCTCTCTCTCTCCTCTCAGTGTAATGTTAGTCTAAAATGCTGATTAAGGTCAAAACAAGTTTATGCCAGTTAAAAACAGACATATGGAAAGTTCCAGCACTGAGCCCCATAAGCTATGAGGGAGGAATTTATAGCCTCGCAATGCTCCCGGCGCTTCTCTTTAATTAACTACCCTAAGCATCCTAAAATTCTCAACAGCAATCTGCCTGACAACAGGGAACCCTCTAGATCTGTATATAGTAGTAATCACCCTGCCCAACAGTATTCTATATAGATATCAGGTGTTCCGTGACCTCCCAGCAAACTGTTACACTTCTTTGTTCTGCATTGAAGATGGAAAAATAAGTTGGTTCAGTTGTTTTGCTCTTGCCTAAAGAAAGCATATCCTAACTTCTGATTTACCAATTTACTTGTAAAAGCATATTTGTTTCTGTGGTTTTAAGAAATAGCCAAAAAGACAGAATTCCACAATATTTTTAAGCATGTGGTCACGTGTTTCTCTGGTAAGTACTGTGGTTCTTTTGTATGAAGTTTCGATTTGCTTGCTTCAAAAGGACTCTTAGCTGTCCTCTGGAGTTAAAAAAAGAGACAAGTGTGTCAGTATTTAATCCTTTTGAAAATGAGGTCCTCAAGATCTGTATTCCAGTAATGATCTAAAAAATAAATGAGCCTAGCCCATTATTCCATGTTTATGCACCTGAAGAGCTATCTCAGTAGCTCTTGTAGCCACAGCATCATAGAGAGCCCATGCCTATTAGGTTATCTGCTAACCTGTTATGACCCTAACGTTCTTTTCAGAGTTACTGCTTTCCAGAATACTTCATGCCTAGGAGTATGACCACCTGTATTTGTTCACAGATATCACCTCACATTTGACTTCCTCTATATCTGTTCTTTAATTGGATATAAATGACCTATTCTTGCTGTGATTCAGCTCTCCACCAATCATTACCTGCAAACTTTATCAATATTTCTATATTTTCTTCTTTGTCACTGCTGAAAACATGAAACATCGCTGGCTAAAGATTTGTCTTATCTTAGTAATGGTTCAGTTTTAAATTAGTTTATGTTCGCTTTGTTTTTTTCTTACTAATTATTAATTGAAATGAAAGTAATTATTCATCAAAGATCTTACACCAGTGGAGGTGCGTTACATCTGTACCTCCCACCTTTATCAAACAAACTTGTTATTTCATAAAAGAAAGAGATTAAATAAATATGATGTAACCTTTATGATTTCTTTCAAGATGCCTTGTGGTTAGGAGAAAAAAATGCCCTGTAAATATCTAGAAATTTTCCTCTGATTTTTAGAATTCTGCTAAAAGTTCTTTTGTAATAACTACCAAAATATGATAGGGCATAAAGTACTGTTATACAGTTGTTATTGATGATTGTAATGACTAATATGGAGAGACTTTGGTGTGGCGTGGGTATGTCCAAATTGGCTGGCCTGGGGCATTAATTCCATTGCAGAATTTAGGGGAAGCTGTAGCACCTGCTGAGGTTCAGCATAAATATTTTCACCGGTAAGTTGTACTGTGCTTTGTGCTGGTATATTATCTGCTTTCCAACTAACCAGGTGAAAGCAATGTTGGGTACGTTTACACAGATGATATTAAAGATGTGTCTGTAGGGTGTAAGGTTTTGGGGAAAAGTTACAAAAAGCTACAGAAAGTTGAAGCTCCTTGGTTGTTGAAATATGAATGTGTGGTTGCTACGGTGGTACTAAAAATAAGTAATGACACATTACTTCCATGAAATAATGTTATTGTCTCTGGTTCTGAGTTTTACTTTTTTCACTGATGGATGGAAGTATTGATCCATTCACTATAGTGGAAAAAATGCCTGAAAAAAATATGGCCTTTGGGAGATTTAGGTATGTTGCCTTTACATTTCGTTGGGTGAATCAATGGTTTTGTATAAAGAAAAGGGTAAAAAGCATTGTCTGAGTTACATTCTACATTACTTTAAAGTTGTGTAAGCCTGTATTTCTTCCCTTTTGAAGACAAATTCCCAGTCATCCCTGTATTTCTTTTTTTACCTTTTTCCTTGACCCTGTCATTACACTGCTGAACCCCCTCATGTATCAATTATATGTTTTGATACTGCCCAGAAGGGGTCAGTGTCTCAGATGAGGATGTTTCACTGTTTTGTAAAACAAAATATTTATGAGAGAATTGCTGAAACTCCAAAGGGCAGTTAGGCATCTGACTGACAATCAGTATTAACTGAAGGCATCACTCCCTTTCTACCTTTGAAAATCTCACTGTATGTTTTCCTCTGGAGTTGTCTGAGTAAGAAAGGTAACAGATGTGTATTATGATTGCTTAACCAAGACATTGCTGTGTAAATCTAGTATGTGAGGATCAAGATACTTTGTGCTCTACCATGTCAATACAGTGGCTAAATCTTTTCACTGAAGTGTTGATTAGGAAATTTATATTTAATCCAAATAGTCCCTAAGTGCCACTACAAAGAAGTAAGACTTAATTGCATTATTGCTTGTGAGATATATTGCATGCAGTACAAGTTAGAATAACATGTATTGTATAAAGATTTTCAGGATCAGCTTTTTAATCAAGGGAGATATTTTGAAAATTCTGGTGTATTAGCATACTAAATATATTTCTGCTTTCTGAAGTTCCATGTATTTTGGCTTAAAAGTGACTCTACCAAGGGCAATGTTAATGGAATATATAGAGATTTTTCAAACTATCTAAGTATATGCAACCACTGTTTCTGCTTACTTTAACAAACAAGTAGGACAGGTTCAATAAAACAGTCAGTAGTGTTTAAGGAAACTGGAAAATGTGAACTGGTTGTATGAACAAAGATTTTGGAACCTGCCCACATACCCCAGTCCTAGTGACTCTCAATGAAACATTTACACCTGTGAATGCCTATATTGCTTAGGAAAGTGAGTTTTAGTCCACAGCAGCATATCAAAATTGTGATGCATTTGTAGCCCAGATATGTATACTGGTTAGCTTTAATCTTCAGTAGCAGTAGTAACAAAGATGTCATATATAGGGCTGCAGCGTAGAGCAGCAGCCGAAGTAAGCGCCCATTAATGGATTATATTTCATTTTGTAGTCCACGATATAGATAGTGCCAGGTGACTTGAGTAGTGTTTTTAATTGGGCCTGTTAGATTAGCTGTAGCAAAAGCCAGTCTAATTCTGCTGTCATCTTTACTGTGCACGCCTGCCGTTTGACTTAAATCAGTGCAGTTCTTGTGAAAATGTTATTTCAGGCCTGTCAGATGAGAGAGACATGCTTTGATGTGACCATATGATCGTGGGTGACATATTTGTGGCTCAATTCTGATGAGCTAATCTGGTCCTCACAAAATAGGTAAGAATAAAATATATTTTAGCTGTGTGAGCCATGACAAAGTATAAAAATTAAACAGAAGGACACCCATGGTTCATAAGGTCCCTGAACTACTAGTCTCCCTGCTGTAGGCTGGGAGATTAGTAGACTGTGTGATTGTTCTGTCCTTACACTGTTCTGTGGGCATCTGCTATTGACCACCCTCAGAGACTACACGGACTTTGGCTTGAATCAGTACAGCTCTTCCCTTATTCTTACACACATCGGTGCTTTGGTGGCTCTGAGTCATACTGCCACAACCATATAGTACTTAGCCTACGTAACTCTTTAGATCTTTTTTTGTCCTAAACTGGGCACCCCAAATTGGGTAGAAATTGGGTAGGATTTTGAGCCTCAGCTGATTCATGTTGTTGAAACAATTGCAGATGTTTTGCTGCAAGGTGCCATGTAAAGAACGATCTACTTTCTTGTAGCATGGTTTTCAGAGCTGTCACAGAGGTTGTAGAGAAAATAGCATCAAAGTGAGGATTTTACATTTGGCGTGTTTACTAACCTCACAGTTGTTTGTTCATAGAGAACAGAAAAGCTCCCACAGTCTCTCCAATGATGTGTCGTAGGGTGGTGAAGCCTGGGCACCATGAATGATGTTCTGCTGCTCAAGAGCATCTTCATGAAATGTACACTTTGTGGGGTGGGATACCAAAGCAGCTGCTCTGCATGAGTACTCTATGCCTTCCAGCCAGACCAACAGCTGTGAGCAACGCACAGGACTCGGAACAAGGCAGTGTTTAATGGCATGGGTCTGGCATCTCCTCTTTAGACTGGGCTGGCATGGTGAAAACCCCACTAACTGCAAAAGAGAATAATTATTTCTTCTTAAGACCTGTATTTCTCCATCTTGAAATATGATAATTCTTTGGTTGTTTTCTTTACCAAGTAGACAACTGTTACTTAATACTTTAATACTGTTACTATACAAAGTCTATCCTTCCTCCCCTAACAGGTCAAACTTTTAGAAGTAACAGCTGTTAGAAGGTGATGGCAGAGACCTAGCTGCATATCTCTGCTTTCTGAAAACCTCTGAGCTATATTTTGGTGATTGGCAGCATGAGGAGGACAGAAGAGAGTGGAGGGGGAGTCAGAGGGGCAGCTAAGCTTTTGATACCTAGATCAGATGTGTACAAGAAGTAAAAACAAGAAGATGAAGAGAACTGAGAGAGAAAATCTTGCCCTA